>MU839844.1:0-271923 GCA_030411725.1 Echria macrotheca | reverse complement strand
CATCATTGGGTGGGGTTCCCCCAAACCATGTCTTTCCCCCAACCACAACCAAATGTGGGTGTTTTTCCCCTGCCGCCGTTCAATCCGCGCCCCCCCCCCCCCCCCCCCCCCCACCCACGTGAGCGAAGCCTGATCGTTCCACGATTCCTCAGCACTCTCATCATGCGTGTCCGCCTATCGTGACAAATTTCTTCACCGCCCCAGATCACTCAACCTCAGCGCGACCCAGACCGTTCTATCGCCACGACATTGGAGTGCAACTGTACCAACTCCGCTATGGTGGGCAAATCGCTGAGGAACTTGTTTCGACGGAAAAAGGAACCGGGGGAACCCAGTTCTGGAGGCCAGAAAATGATTTCTGACGGGGACGAGAACAGGGCCGGGAAGTCAAAGTAAGGAACACCATCACGGCAGCTACATACAAAGCCTAACCTGCTCCAGCGTGAGCCTCCACAGCAACTCCCCTGACTATGACGAATGCGCGTTTTGCACCGAGGTCGCCCGGGTGCTTTTGCGTGAGAAGAAGGAAGGTGATCGCCGGTTCATGCTCTCCAACGTCCGCCAGGCTGCAGATGGCGGGTGTTCAAGATGCGAACAGTTTCTAGTCCGCGTAGAAACTGAAGTTTCCGATCGCCAAAAGCTCCGGGATTTTCCAGAAGGCGACAGTCGGATATACATGTACAACCACTTCGTGCCAGCTGTAAGTGTTGGTCCTTGCTGGGTGTCGATATACAGGGTCGAAGCCAACCCAGATTCAATCTCCGCAAACTATCCCAACGAGACGGTTCAAATGCAGCCAAACACCAACCGCGTTGATATCCAGAGAGTCGCATCATGGATCAAGGCCTGTAACGAGAGCCACCGAGGCATTTGCCACCATACTTCTAGCCCTTGGCTCCGGTTTGAGCAGACGAAAGCCGAAATTTTACTCATCGACATTCAGGATATGTGCCTAGTGGTAACGGATTCATCACGACGATACATAGCTGTTAGCTACGTCTGGAGTCTTGACAGGTCCCGCCTGACAACAACAAGCGCCACAGTTGAACCGTTGATGGCAAAGAACGCGCTCAGCCAAACCTCCAAGTACGGCAGCCGCGTTCCTAACACCATCAGAGACGCCATGCAGCTTGCATCCTTGCTCGACGTTCGCTATCTGTGGGTCGACCGTCTCTGCATTATCCAAGATGACCAGGACCATATCCACACACAAATCGAGGCCATGGCATCGATTTACACAAACGCCTATTTCACTCTTGTCTGCCGGGACGGAGATGATTCGAGGGGGATCTGCGGTCTCGGCCCACCGTCAAAGGATAGACAATTGCCCATTTTCGACGTGGTCGAGTACCCGTTGGGGCTAAAAGTCTATATGGAGCCATGGAAAGACCAAGTTGCCATGGAAAAGTTTCGAGATCCACGAAATTACTGGAAACGAGGCTGGACACTCCAGGAAAGTCACCTCCCACATCGTAAACTCGAATTCGGTGATGACATTGCGCGTTGGAAATGTCTTGTGAGCCGTGTCAGCGAAGATCGAGAGGTAGCAGGAGCGGTTTCACGGGATGGTAAGGCGAAATACGGGATCTACAGCCCTTTCCCCGACCTTAACGCCTACACAATCTTGACGGGTGATTACGCGCGGAGGTACCTTACAGTCCCCGAGGACGTTGAAAAAGCCTTTGAGAGCATACTTCAAGTTTTTGGGAGAAGTCTCAGACGCGGTCTAACTCATGGTCATCCGGATCATTTTTTTGATGGATCTCTTCTTTGGCAACCCCGAAATGCAGTCCAACGACGACTTGGTTCCAACGGCAAACCATTGCCTACAATTCCCTCCTGGTCACACCTCGCCTGGCACGGCCAAATCAACTTTCAAACGTGGACCGAGCTCCATGATTTTACATACTGGACTGGGGTTGAGACATCTCCCTATAAAAAACCTCACCAAGCTCTTTCCCCAACTACGACTTTTTGGAAGAAACGAGTATCCGAGACAGCGCTGTCTAGAATAGAGAGCAGGTACTACGCAGACGCTGCCTACTCGCTGTTACATCAGGGGGCTGTGGAGGGAAGTGGCATACCGAAATCGACCGAAGGGCTCGACGACAGTTATGCTTTTCGGCATTTCATCGAGATCCCCGAGAGCCCAATATATCACGACAGAATAAACTGGGATCCCGTCATCCAATTTATCTCGGAACGTGTGTATTTGACAGTCGGCCCCAGAATCTCCGTCGAAGACAACCTTGTGGATTGTCTGGATGCTTCGTTGTTGTCGCCATATGGTCAGCTAGGTTGGTCCTTTCTTCGATGAATTCGCTGGTTTGAACTTCCACCAAGATTGCCCGCTGACTCAATTTTGATACCTACGCAGTGGGAACCATTTGTATCAATGCCAACATGTTACAACCAGGTCATATCTCCACAAACACAAGCTGCGAGTTAATCTCGCTGTCGAAGGCATCCGTGACCCGCGACTTCCAGTGGGGCAAATACGCCTGGCCGGAATGGCATGCTGCGCATCAGCACTGTGATGCATGTGAGACCAAGAGGTATTGCCAGGCGGATGAACTCTGGAGAGTCGGCGATACTTACCATTATGTCAACGTCATGTGGATTCACTGGAGGGAGGATGGAGTGGCAGAAAGAAAAGCAGTAGGCCGGGTCATCCAGTCATACTGGGACTCTATGGAGAAGGAGACCTTGGAGGTACGGCTGGGATGAGTTGGAGAGTGATCGGTGACGGCACGAGATTTATGGGTGTTACTGATTGTTGATTTGCTGCCTATCTCTTTTTTTACTTAAAGACTAGGTACCTTATCCTATCGTCCTACGGATGTTTCCGGTCAGGCGGTGTTATTATTCTGTTAATCTGTATTCATAGCAGCATTCCTGAAGACTATGGGCTAATACAGTTGTTCAACTCTGATGGCGGAATCCAGGTGTCAAGACCTGCTTAACCCGGGTATCCCAGCAGCTACCCGCATGATCATATTCACATTTGATCCTTCGGGGCTGGCCATTGACACTGGGCCACCACTGACTGACAGCTATACGGTAACTGACAGCTATACGGTATAATACATGTAATTCATCCCTCCGCCACTCTTGGCCCTTATTTAACCCACCAACTTGGCCTTGGTAATCAGCTTTATTCACAACAATCCTTCTTCATCCAGGCCCAATATCCAAGACTACACCTCCACGGCTACTCGAAAACGAAACGTTACTCGCGCCACCTAAAACCTTCCTTCGAAAAGCCCGAGGCATCCATCACCAACCTTGGCCCCCTACCTCTCAGTCCCACCCTGGGACCAGGATACCCATACGATCGCAAACCATCCAAAATCTTGTTTTCATCAGCGTCATCTATTGCCGGTAGCCTTCCCGACTGACAGCCAGCCACCCAAAACGCCGTTGACAATCAAGATGGGCGGATTGTTCTCATGCTGCCCAGGCGACGAGGACGAAACACACGGACATGAGCATGGGCATGGACACGGAGACACATACTACGGATCCTACGAGATGGGCAGATATCCAGCGTATACGCAGCACCAAGGGTTCCCACAGCCCCCGCAGAATCAGTGGCAACAACAGTACGCACAGGGCATACAAACCATGCAGCCCGCCTACCACCCCCCTATGAGCTCCCACACTCGTCAGACCCCAGGTAACGCAAGCTATGTCAGCAGTTCCAGTGGGGAACTGGTGCCGATCGTGTACCAATATGTTCCGTGACGAGGTTCCCTAGGTAGCCTGGGAGAGCGGATAACATTCGGATTATCAGGCCACTGGAGACTATAAAGATAGATACCTATGTGTCGCTGCCTCTTCAGACTTGGTTTCAGACTTGGGGGGCGTGATGATACTAAGGAGAGACCTGCCGAGCTGGTTGAATTTATATTGAATTTGGCTGGAAATACATGGGCCCTGGTGATCGGATCTCATCCTGACTAAGGACGTATCAGTTGAACTTGAGATGTTGAATGGAATTGCACAGACCCAGCGAGGCATGTAACTCGTACAGGCGCTTTCATCATGCAGCTGTGTCGTATAGAGACCACTTCCCCCCGAGAGCCTTTCGCATCTTGATTTGAGAACTCGTTTTCCTTGCTCTACAAACAATGACCGGCTCCCAACACGACCGAGTGCCGTTACTGAAATCGAAATCTGCTTGTGTCACCAGCAACATCTCAACTTTCCATTACTATTCCGATCTTTTACAGCCATCCAAGAAGATGAGACCGTGCCGCTCACTACCTAGCTACCTACCTACCTAGGTATTCTCGCCGTCACCGGCTCCAAATGCCAATATCGAAGCAGACGAAGCCATCACTGGAGTTCTCGAGCGAACACTCCCGTCATCATCACCGACGAATCACCTGAGCCCCGCTCTGAAATTCGCCAGTAGTGAAAAAGAGGCGTGAAGTGCCCACAACACAGATCGTGTCGGCCCGCGGGCCGCATGAAATAACTTGGCGATGCATGATGTCGATGGTGCGCTATTGGTTCGCGACAGACGACTGGCTGCAGCCCTAAACCCCCTCCCATCGCTGACCGCTATACGAAGCGTTGTCGGAATGTTTCACGACATCATGCAGCCGGCGCACCATGCCGAATGTGGTTAGCATATTCACACTCAGTGAATGTCCTGAGATATCACGACCACATCATTGGCTGTGGGAGAGTAATTTCTCCGACCAACCCGCCAACACAGCACTCAGAAGTTTTCAAACGTTGAATTTGAACATTTCCATCTTCGCACATGGCGGCCCTAACAAGGCCATCCGGGGATATGTTGTCAGGTATAAATACCCATGATTAACCACCGATCCTTTGGCATATCTCCCACCATCAACACCCAACCTCCAGGTTCTTCACCCGTCTCGACTCTCAAGAAACTCTTGCTTGAACACCCTCAAAATGTTGCCCTTTCGCCCCAGCCCTGGAACCAACAATCCAAACATTCCGACCGTCACGGGAGACAGTAGCCCAGGCAAGCAGGCTACCGATAACGTAAGTCCTTCTTCGGCCAGAGTCCCTGGATTACCTGTCGGGGCTCTGGAACGGTAACGGACGTTTGATGCTGACGCAACCAGCTGCCCACTGAATATGTCGACGAGTCCGGTCATGAGATCCCACAGAGTCCCAGTCTGTCTGCCGTGGGAGATCTGGAAGGTCCCGTTCTCCATCTGGTTGGACCTCCCTCGGTACACCCTGCAGCCTCGATAATGTCATCCGACACGATGCCGTCGTCAGGCGGGAATACGTTTTCGACGCTCGGTGGACTCTCCCTCGGCCAAGCAAGCATGTTTCAAGACCAGGCACCCACAGAGTCGCTCTTGCTAAACATGTCTCCACACCCAATCTCTGGCGAAGACATTCGCGACCAGCCGCTGGAGGTCGAGTGTGTCGGAGGGGCCTCGGAACCCGATCCCGATCCCGAACACCCTCCTCTCTTCCCTTGGAGATTTCAGTTCTCATGGGGCGAAGGCACGGACACACGTGCGGCTATACTCTTCAACGAGGAGTCTCTAGATATCAGTCCGGATCTCGATGGTCATGTCAGCGAAGCAGCCGTCGCCGTCGTCGCAAGCGATACGGAGTTTCTCGCACCGAGTGTCGTCCTGTCGGCAACGACGGCAACGACGGCAATCAGCGAACCCTCATGTGACTCAGAGGCAGGGACGGATCTTCTTGAGGAGACGGCGTTCAAGTGGGGTGACAGAAAAAGAGTCATAATGGAAAGGCGGACCTGGCTCTTTCGGCTACTCTATGATCACTTTCTGCGGACGTTCCCGCCTCTGAGACCAGCCAGGCGGACGCGTCGCGCCGCTGGACCCCTCTCCGGCACCAGTACATCCACTGCCTCACCCGGAGCCGGTTCAGGAAATGAGTCACGCAGAAGCCAAGGCTCTTCGGCCCGCGGACGGAAGATAACCGGGGGATCGGGAGAGGAAGAAGAGGGTGAAGACGGCGAGGACGGCGATGGACCCTCACCACCAGCCTCAAGCCAGCCACAGCGTACGAGGACCGACCGTCTCTTCGCATGCCCGTATCTGAAGTGGGATGCAGTCGAGTACGCGTGCTGTGGAGCGGGATATCGGAGGGTGTGCGACGTCAAGGCGCACTTGGCAAAAGCACATTACGCCCTCAGCTGCCCGACTTGCCATAGTGTCTACGACAGCAAATCTCTTCTGCGTCATCACCAGAGGATGAGGTGCGCACCCGGCACACGTCCAGCCCCGACGAGCCGAGTGCTTACGGCCGAGCAACTCGCCCGGATCCGAGAACACGGGTCCGGGTCGCCAGAGGAGCAGTGGAGACGTGTGTTCCGCATCATATTTCCCGGCCATCCCGATCCATTCAGCATCTACCTCGAGGGTCTGCGGCTGGAGATTTTTTTCCAGTACGGATGTTGGCTTGACAATACCGGGAGATACACACTCCGCGTGTTCCAGCGTCAGGAACATGCCTTTGAAGATCCGGGGTTCGCCCCAGAAAGCTGGGCCCAGCAACGCGAGGGCGTGTTAGATCTTCTCAGCGACCGTGTGTACCGCGACGCGGCGGCCGCGACGGGTCTGCTCGGCTCTGCCCAGCCCCCCGGCCCTGCTGGGCTCCAGGGTCCCGTGGTTTGGAACCAACCTCCTCTCAACAACCCGCATAGCGCTGATAACAACGACCTCACGCTTCCGCCGGCCGACAGCCCTACGACCGGCACCCATTTGGTCACTCAGCCTGTGTCTGATCCTGCCACTTTGGAAATGTCTTTTGGGAATCCCGACTCTGGTGCCGCAGGGTGGAATTTGACAGCTTCTCAGGCTCCTCTTACAGAGCTATGTGAACCGTGGTTACAGCCGCTCTACTCCGAGGCTCCTTGGAGTCCGCTGGGCCAGTGGCACGTTCAGGAAGCGGGCCCTAGCAATGGCCGAAGACCAGAGGAGTGCGAGCAGGGGGCGTGACCGGGTGTAGAGTGTTTCCTCGTGATGGTCTAGACAGGAAGCGGTGAGAAACGACTTAAATACACAAGCAGGTTACAAGTATTTAACGCCTTAGACCTAGATATCTCAGCAAAAGCATATTGTAATCACCATTTCTTCGCCGCGAGCATGTTTCATCCTAGAGAGCATTCTTTGTGTCCAGCATCCAGCGCCATCGGCTAAATCCCATACATCTCTAATGACACTCCGACACTACGCCAACCCCCAAAATAAGCCTTTCCTGCGCAAACGTATGCAGGTATGTGTTGATAACCACATGTTCAGTCCAGCTGTATTCCCTTGTGCTTCTCAAGCATAAATCCCATCATCCATACTCCCATTCATAAGAACTCCATATCCAAAACCAAGCAGTGACCGTTTGTCACCACAACAAACAACCCACTCATGTGCCCATCCCCAAGTCCAAAACTAGAACACGGTTAACAGCAACATAAAATCCCAGCTATTGCAGCGATACTCACCATCAACAGATCCATCAGCAACACAGCCCTCCATCCCGCCAACCCCCCCTCTTGAAACCCACTCAATCCAACCAACCTAATAAACACCAACCAACACGAACGACACACATCACACCAGAAACATACCACCTCATAGTCCCTACCTAGATACTCATCGCCGAGTAGACCTAGGACGACTAGGCCCAGCCCGACTACTACCCCCCACCTCAATCCCAGCATCATAGCAGCTCGAAGCCAAACTCCCCCCGTTACCGCCCGCCAGATAGACCGGGGTAGGAAACTGCGGATAGTCCTGCAGCTCGAGGGCTTCACCCTCTCGATAGCGGGCGCGCGGTTGGCGGTAGGAGTCGCCGCCCCCTCCGTGTTGTTGTTGTTGTTGGTGGTGGTGGTGGTGTTGGCCTTGGGATTGTCCGTATGTGTCTCTGCGAGAGCGGCGGCGAGAGCGGCGGCGAGAGCGGGTGTGGGAGGACGGGGGCGGGAAGAGAGAGGGGCAGCAGAGGGAGAGGCAGAGGCCCATTTTTATTATTATATTGATGGTGATTGGTTGTGGTGGTTGTGGGTGGAGGAAATTAAAGTGGTGATGGTGAAGTTAGAGAGGCGAGTTTAGTGCTTTGGTGGATGAAGACGAGAAAGTAACAAGGTAGGAAGGGGGCCTAGTTTGGGGATCAGGACTTGTGGGTTTATATGGAAGCCAGACGGAGAAGTTGGCCTTGCGGTATTGTAGGATACAGCTGGCTCTGGAGGAAACAGTTCCGAGCTGAAACCACCTGTTCTCGGGGCTGGGAGCTTTGGGGAACAGTTATTATTTTGTTAGCGTTCGCTTTGCGTTCTCTCACAAATTGTTTGAGCACTTTTCCACGATTTTCAACAGCACATGTGAGACATTGTGCTCCAGTTGTTCAACCCACCCGTCAGGGCTTACACATGGCATATAGGTAGTCACATGCCACCGTTCAAGTTCATGACAATTTGAACTGAAATTTACTTGTATAGTACGCTGGCGTATAGGCACGCAGACGTCAGAGACATGGACGAGCCGTATTCCTGTAAGTTCCAGCCTCGTAGTTTCGTTCCATGATACCACGCCCTCAGAAATCAAGGCGCCTCTCACCCACCCGAACGTCTCCAAACAGTTCCTAGCATCATGGTACCCGCACCAACCACCAGTCAATAAATCAGACGAGTGCAACTCTCTGACCCGGGCACTCATCCAGTACCTTACGGATAATAATCCCAGTCAGCTACCCCATACCTAGTCCACTCCCTTCCCTGCATCCGTTCGGCGCCATGGTAATTCGGCCGCGGAACCACGGGGTAGTCTGGAAGTTGGAGGGCAGGGTCGTCGTTGTCTCCGTATCGGTCCTGGGAGGAGTAGCCGTGACGAGGGGAACGGCGTCGTGAGCGGGATTGACGCCGGGAACGGCGACGAGGTGGGTCGTCGGAGCCGCTGGAGAAGCATGCCCCCATTTCTTTTTGTTCCCTTATTCTAAGGCAGAAGAGAACAGCGGTGTGTCCGAGGTTTAACCCTCAAGGCCCCTTGTTGGAGAGAAAGATTTGAACGGCGTCGGTCGTGAAAAGAGAACTGCCTACCTAGGTAGGTAGAGAGTTGGAATAACTCATCTCAGGAGCAGCTTGTGGTTTAAGTACCAATCCAGATAGGCCTTGAAGAAGTGTCATTTTGCTCTTGTAGGGCACAGCTGGCCACGCTTGCATGGCTCCTAGTTGAGACCATCTGGCACCGCCAAACATGCCGCCATTTCATCTCGCCCAATCCGAGTAGGAACTTGTATAGCATGTGGACGCACACCTCGGGCCTTGTCACGGATGAGACAAGTCATTTTCGTTGCGCGAGTTCCGGTCTCGGAACTCATCTCACCGCCCCTTCTCTCAGCAGTGAAATCAAGTTCTTCATGCCAAGGTACAGCTATCTCTTATTTCTTTTCGAGGATTACTTCCCGCTCAAGTCGTTTCAAAGTGTAGTCCCCAAGCGTCCCTATTATCAGCTGTATCAAGGAAACACAAACAACTGAAATCAAATTTCTTTCGAGCGCTTGGTTGCCAGTAAGATAGGGGAGCAATGATACCATAAGCGAAGACTCCCGCGGGCTTAAAAGGCACCTCAGCGTAGGTTCCAGGATATAGGGATACTTCGACCCGGCCTTCCGCGAAGCGTTATCACAGCCCACACAGCCATAAACCGACCCAGCACATACAAAAACTGTCTTCCAGACAGGACAAGGCTTCAGGCTACTCGGTCTGAGCTATTAGTTCCGCCATGGCCCACAAATCGAGCTGATATTCTTCTAGGTACTCAACAGATGGGGCATGATAAAAACCAATAATTGTAGCACCCATCAGTGCTGCACTAACCAACACTGGACATCATTTTTAACAAAGCAAATCCGTTGTTTTTTCTATCCGCTACTGCTAGTCTCTCAAAAGACATCTACAGGCAGACCAACGGCATCAGAATTACAAATATACACATTGGAGAATACACATATATAAGTTGTTTGTCATAAACATTTTGTTCGCCGCCCCCAAGTTCCCCTCAGCGATCCATTTTACGCCAGGTCAGCTCACTTGTTGAGAGCCAGAATCTTCTCAGCCGCGTGCTCGCCCACAATCACAATGGCTGACGACGGGTTGCCCGTCGTGATGCCAGGGAAGATGGATGCATCAACAACGAACAAGTTATCGGTGCCGTACACCTTGGTGTTGAGGTCCACGACCGCGGTGCCGTTGGCCACGCGTCCGTCATCAGATCCAATCTTGGCGGTGCCGATCCAGTGGTTGGAGCGACGGTTGGAGGGAGAGACGAGCATCTATATGGTCAGCTAAATCTCACTTCAGAGACAGAAAACTTACGTTGTTCACAAACGACTCGACGGTGGTGTTGGCAGGAGGAAGAATCCAGGTCAGGTTCTGGATGGTGCTGAGCGAGGCAATCAGGCTCTTAATGCCAAGGATGACAGCCTCCTTATCGCCGGCATTGTGGAGGTAGGGGTGCTCCGAAACGGCAGTATCAAGGTTGCCGGTGATGGTCATGCGGCCACGCGAGACGACACCACGGCCGAGGTACTGGCTGAGGGTCATCGACACTATTACTGTTAGCTATGGCTCGCTACAAGTCTGCTAAACTTACGCTTGGACGGGTAGACATTGTCGTTGCCCTCGACACGGGCGGTCCACTGGAACTGGCGGGGAATACCATCCGAAGGAGTAATGACCTCCCAGATCTAACCCTGTTAGCTCAGTCCTACTCAGTAAACAAAAAACGTACCATGGGGCCAATATTGGGGGCAGCCTGAGTGAGAATACCGGTACGGTTCGCGAGGTACGAATCCTTGTCACCGCTGATGGGCGAAGTCCAGGCCTCGTAAAAGTCGTAGAACACAACATCGGGATGATCAATGATCAGATCCGTGTTGAGATGGTCAAGCAGATTGTAGCCAACAGGAAGGTTGATCCACTGGTCCTTCGAGATGAAGGTGGATCCATCCTTGGAGCCGGCAACAACAGCAAGCTGGTCAGCCGGGCCGATACCGCTGCGAAGCAGCAGCTTGGCCGAGCCGAAGGTACCAGCCGAGAAAATAACACCGCCGCCGTTGTTGATCTTGACGGTGCCGCTGTAGCCACCGCTGGACAGGCACTCAAGCTCAACACCGGTAACCTTGCTTCCGGTGCGGACAGCGCGGCGCACGGCCGTGTTGGTCCACAGGTGGAAGTTGTCGCGAGCGAGCGCCGAAACGAGGTAGGTAGCGAGAGGGCCGCCACGCTCGCCATGATCGAACATGAAGGTGGTGTGCCCGAAAGTGCGGTTCTTGGACTCGGGCGACTCGTTAGGAATGACATAGGTCCAGCCGGTCTTGTTGAGACCGCCGGCGAGGACGTTGAAGCCTTCCTGGCGGTAGAGCTTGCCGTCGGTAGATGGGTGCCAGGTGCCTGGGATGCGAGTGAAGACGTTGTTGGTGGCCGTGGCCATGTCGGTCGATTTCCAGCCGGTGGGGAAGTTGTAATCCCAGTCGGCCTTGGGGGGCTTCCACCAAAGACCAGCATTGACGGCGGTTCCTCCTCCCAACACACAACCAGCCATCTGGTCGGTATCAGTGCAGGCAATGCCGGACGAGTCGACCCAGATCTGATTGCACAGGCCGGGAACGTCGAAGCGGGTGAGGTTGGTGTTGCGGAGCCACTCGGGCCTCATGGTACCACCGTAGCGGCCCGAAGAGACGGGTCCCTTCTCGATCAGCAGCACGCTCTTGCCAGCGGCGCTGAGTCTCTCGGCAACAGGAATACCACCGGCACCACCGCCGACGACAATGTAGTCGTACGACTTCTCCGGGGCAGCAGCGCAGGACGGTTGCGGCTCGGCGCCCGCGGCGGGAGGCGTCTCGAGGCTGCGCTTGTTAGCATGATTCTTATACTCCAGCAAATAACACTCACTCGGTGCACACCGCGGCGGGAGCAGGAGTCGACGAAGCAGCCCACTTGGCGTAGTCGGCCTGAGCAGCACCGTCAAGAGCAGCACCGAACTGGCCATAACCATTGTCGTGGAAGCCGAAGAAGGCCTTGTCGGGGCACGAAGGGTTGTGCAGGTTGGTCTTGGCGGCAGCACGGCCGAGAATGAGATTTCCGCTCTTGGTCGAGACGCTTCCGACGGAGCCGCCCTGGTTCCACGAAAAACAGCCCTGGCATCGGTAGATGAGCTCGAATTGGCCGGCCTTGAATGTCGACGAGATCTGGGTGAGGGTGGCGTTGCCGGTGTAGGGCAGCGGCATGTTATAGCCCGTGGTGTAGCGGAACGACGTGTAGACGGTTCCGTTGAAGGGCCAGGCCATCAACAGCAGCGCCTGGGTCATCTGACCCGACTCGCCGTGGGAGAGACCGCAGTAGCCGGGAACGGCATTGTTGGCGATTTGGCAGCGCTAGAGATGTTAGAAGAGCCGTCATGTTTTAGAGAGAAACATACCAGGAGACCAATGTACTCAGTGGCATCCTTGGTCAGGGCGTCGGAAGGCAGAGCCATGCCAAAGGTGAACGGCGCGGCGCCGGAGGCGGTGCCGGTCGACCATGTCTTGAAGACAATGCCGGTAGAGGCATCCTTGTACGGCGCAGCATCGGCGGTCTGGGCCGTGGATGGTTGCAGGTCTTTACATGTTAGCTAGGAACTCGGTGAAGAAAAATCACACATACACAGCGCTGCCGTGAGGGCAGTCGCCCCGATGCGGCTCAGAAGCTTCATGATTCCAGTTCGGCCAAGACGGCGAGTCGGTTCCAAGGGTCAGGACTGGGCCAAGGAGACAGACAAGCACTGGACGTTCGCGAGGGGATGGGTGGATATAATAACATCGTCGAAGACCGTCCCTGACTCCGCATTCCCAGGAACGAGGGACGGAAGGCCAGTCCGGGAAGCAAGTGACAGGCCACCGGCAGCATGGGTCCGCGGCAGAATGGGAGCCGACCACATGGGGCGGCCGGGCGAGGATAGATTGGGTGCGTGTGGGGAGTATAGCCTTCGTAAGATGGAATATGGAATTAGCATGTTGGCAGAAAGCAAAGGATATGAAGGGCGTCGCTAAGATCCGTGAGGATATGCTCGGTGGAGATGTCCAAGAAGTTCCAGAGGGGGCCGATCTAGATTGGCGGGAGACAGCCGAGCCATCAGGGAAGCAAGGCACGGCAAGCCGCAAGGCACCCGACGGGCGAGCTCAGGGGTCGAGCCCAACGGGCTGCAGCCAATATGGGAGGCCGGCCAGGGCATGCCTGCCACCAGGGGCAATTGCCAGAAGGGGCAAGCATAAAACAAATGCGGCGCGGGTGGTTGGTCCGTTGCTGACATGTCGACACTGCAAGCGAGCAGCATCCCAATCTTTGGGACGATCAGATATCCAGATGGTGGCGTCGGGGGAGATGGCCGGCTGGATGCATGGTTCGGCGAGGGGGTGTGAATCGACGACCTCCCAGTGGCCTCTGGTCCAGGCTGATGACGCCGTGAGAACTCATCCAAGCCGAGTGCCCGGGCGGCGTCTTTGTCAGGCCTGGACCAGCCCGGGACACAGCGCGGGGAGCTAAGCTTCAGCGGACAGACGCGCCGCTGTGAGGGGTCCTTGGGTCCTTTGCAGCCGGGTTGGCTTGGCGCCTGGGCGGTTCTAGAAAAACAACCGCAGCAGCCGTGTTGAGTCGCCCGCGAGTAATCTCTCGCTACTTTGGATAAAAATCTCGGCCAGCGCTTGTCCCGTGCCTGTCAGACCTCATCTATCCCCGACTCCAAGCGCTGTTGGCGAGCCATCGATTGGCGCTGTGTCGATCAATCAGCCTATATCAATAACATTTTTGTTATAGTAGAGTTTGCGGTCCGGCGGCCCAGCTCAGCGCCTCTTAGCAGATGTCTTGGGGTCGCCATGATTGTCGGAAAATCTGTTGGGAGACGGTGAGGGGCCAATCGAGGAATGCAGCTCGGCTCAGCGTGTTTGCTCCACGGCCGGAAGATCCTTCGCACGGCAGACATCAAGCGGCAGTCCGAGTTGTGTGTGTTGTTATTCCGAGAGTTTGTTGCTGGAAAAGTTTGCTTGGCGGGGCTGCCCCTCATTGTCACTGACGGGAGATCTCGGCTGGTGGGGTGAGTTTGCTGCCTCAGGCTGCTTCCCGTGTAAGTGAGAAAGCCGACTTCCATTTTGGGAAGCGGGTTTCCCCCTTCCGCGGTTCAGGCGACCTTTTGGATATCAGTGGTCAGAACACCAGGATTCATTCAAGATGATGTTCATGAGATCTTTTTTCTGTGATTTGAGCGTAGAAAATATCGGGAGTTGGTAGGCACGGTAGAAAAGAAGAAGTCGTATATCAGGAGACATTGTGCCAGTTCCCTTCCCTTCGCCGATTCCTCCGTCTGTGCTTCGTAGTTCGAAGAAGTGAGTTCTGCTTCAGAAATCGGTGTACTTTGAATCTCATCTCAACATGAAGCTCGTCCTGGTTCTTGGAATGTTGCTGGTGTCTCCCGCAGTGGCCCACACCATTTTCACGCAGCTGACGGCAGACGGCAAAACATATGGTGGGTTATCGACCCGACGATGCGGAAATGCTGACTGGCATAGCGGTGTCTTATGGAATTCGGACTCCTTCATATGATGGGGCAAGTTTTGACTTTATGATCAAATGCGAGAACCGTCTTGGCTAACGGGTGAAGCCCCAAACTGACGTGAGATCCAACAACATGGCTTGCAATGGCCCGCCAAACCCGACAACACCTTCCGACAAGATTATCCAAGTCACTGCGGGATCGAATGTGTCTGCGGTCTGGAGACATACACTGGAATGTGTGTAGACTTTGTCCTTGGCGGAATTCCGTTCTGATCAGTTTAACCAATAGCCGGTCCGAATGATGTAATGGATGCAGGACACAAGGTTGGTTCTGTCCAGTCGATATACTGCAAGTCCCGACTTACATAGTCATCCAGGGGCCCGTGATGGCATACCTAAAAAAGGTCACCAACGCCAAAACCGACTCGGGTGTTGGCGATGGCTGGTAAGTGCGGTCCGCCCACAACAAGATGCAAGATTTCCCTAACGGAGACAGGTTCAAAATACAAGAGGCCGGGTACAGCAACGGAAAATGGGCAACAAACACAGTCATTGACAACCGAGGGAACCAGGTGATTCACATCCCAAAGTGTATCGCCAACGGCCAGTATCTGTTGAGAGCCGAGATGGTTGCTCTGCACGGCGCCCGTTCTACCAATGGGGCACAACTTTATGTAAGTCACGGGGTGCCTCACTGAAATCTATCCATAGCTTATTCTCATCCTACAGATGGAATGTGCACAGATCGAGGTCACAGGCGGTGATGGTACCGCGACGCCCAAGACATACAGCA
Organism: Echria macrotheca; assembly: GCA_030411725.1. NCBI lineage: Eukaryota > Fungi > Ascomycota > Sordariomycetes > Sordariales > Schizotheciaceae > Echria > Echria macrotheca. The sequence continues at coordinate 256,582 of MU839844.1, read as the reverse complement.
TCCCTGGAATCTACAAGGTAAAAGTCTCCAATCCGGGCGATATAATTCCATTTGATAACACTACCAGTCAAACGACCCTGGCTTGCTCATCGACATCTACTCGATGAAGCCCACGTCTTCCTACGTCATCCCCGGTAAGCATTCGATGCCCTGCTTGAGCCCAGACTAACTGCCCGTTCAGGCCCCCCGTTGTTTACATGCTCGTAGCTAGCCCGCAAGGCCGCATAGTAATCAAATTTGGGCTGTTCGAGATCCAGGTTATCTAGGTCACACTTAGATGTCAGATATCTTGGCATCCCAACTTTCTGTTTGCAGAACAGCACGCACTGGCGTCCGGGACAGTGAACATCTGTTAGCGTCGTATCTTATCCCCAACAAGACCTGTCGGGTGCCTTCCAGAAGCCTTGCCGGCCACTCCTTGTCAGTGTCGGCACTCGTTCTCGGCCACTAGTAAATCAAGAGCTTCCGCTCCAATTGGAGCACGGCAGATGGTGGTGCGAATAACAAACGGGGCCGCGGCATCGCAGCTTCCCCGGCTGGATATTGCGGGTGCGGCAGCTTCCCCACAATTTGGCCGCATGACGATCGTCCCATTCGACGTGCAATCTCGCCGCCCACGCGACAAATTCTTGCTCAATCTTTTGCTCTCTCAACTTCCCAGGCTCGCTGCCCAAGCCGCCCAGCATTGTGCGCTGTATTGCGTCTTCATGGCCACCCACAGACGCCCCCGAAATGGGCCTTCCGGCCCGTTTCATATACACTTGGTCGAGCTGCATACCCCGGCATTTGCGGGAGCACGCTATCCGGGGAGCAGTCCTCGAGAGCATTCAAAAGCCTGCCTCCATCTCGGTATTGGCTCGATGACACACGAACCATCACCACACCTCTGTGACCTGTCAACCTGAAGACAAAGACAATGAAGAGCATCAGCATCATCGCCGCCCTCACTCTCGGCGTGGCCGAGGTGTCGGGCCACTACATCTTCCAGCAGCTCAGCGTAGGCAGCCAAAAGTTCGCCGTCTACGAGCACATCCGCAAGAACACCAACCAGAACTCGCCCGTCCTCAGCCTGTCGTCCAACGACCTGCGGTGCAACGTCGGCGGCTCGTCTGGCGCGAGCACCGTCACGGTCCCCATCAAGGCCGGCGACTCGTTTACCTTCACCGCAGACCAGGCCGTCTACCACCAGGGGCCCATTTCGCTCTACATGTCGCGGGCGCCCGGGTCGGCGAATGACTACGACGGGTCGGGCGACTGGTTCAAGATCTATGATTGGGGTCCGGATTTTTCAAAGAGCACTGTTACCTGGCCACTGCGGAGTGAGTATTTGTCTTAGTATAGAGAGAGTAAGATGACTAACACGTGCATAGGCACTTATACTTCGACCATTCCCAAGTGCATCAAGGACGGCGAGTACCTGCTGCGCATCCAGAGTCTTGGTATCCACAACCCGGGCAGCACGCCGCAGTTCTACATCAGCTGTGCCCAGGTCAACGTCACGGGCGGCGGCAGCGCCACCCCATCGGGCGTCAAGATTCCGGGTGCTTTCAAGGCGACGGATCCTGGATATACCGCCAATGTGAGTTTTCTGTGTCCCATGGGGCACTTGGGAGTTACTAACCGTCTAGATCTACAACAACTTCCACTCTTATACCATCCCGGGTCCCGCCGTATTCTCCTGCTAGTGGGCAGATGGAGTGAGCATGTAGTAAGCGTGTATATAGCGATGCATTGTGAATGCCGAATGAAACTTCATCATGTGGTTGTGTTCACACCCAGTTTTCAGAGAGTGAAAATGCCTCCCGGGGCTTAGCATTGTTTGTTAGGCGGTCCCTGCCGACGCATTACGATGGCTTTCTTGCCACCAGGTTTGCTCGTCTCATGTAGATGTATAAGTGGATCCATCCGGGAGCTTCGCCGATCAGCCCGATTAGGGGGGCGGAACCGGCGGCGATCGACCCGTGATCTGGAGGTCTTATCCCCGAGCCAAGCGATGTCCGCCACGGCAATTGTCATGCTGTTTTTGGAAGTTGGAACATGGGTAGGTACGACTACAAATGAGCTATGCCGGCAATGTTGGGGCAGCTACCGAAACTACATGGTAGGGATCTAGGTTCGCGTGTAAGCCGGGAGGCCGCTTCCGGGGATCAAGGTTTGGTGATACACGGCGGAGGCATCGGGAGGTGGCTGAGCATCCGTCATCGGTGTTTGATTGTAGGTATTCAGTGTTCAAACTGGCCTTTCCGTATATGTATACGTCCCACCATCTGTATCTCCCAGCATGTAGTCGTCGACACAAACGACCTGATACAATCTACCCAACTCTCCATAGCCCAACGCCCCGTAGTCGTCACAGAAATTCCCCGCCTCAGCAGTTATATCCAACTGTCATATCCTTCCCCTATCGCTCTGACTGACTCCGCCACTCCTCGATATCCCTTCTCTTCCGCCTGTCCTGCTCATCGCGACGTCGGTGATGACGCCGATGTTTGTGGTGACGATGTTTACGCGGAGGCGGGGACGGCGGGCGGGCCGTGATATCGCACGTGTAATACTCTGGCCCGCAGGGGACGAAGAGCCTTGTCAGGTTTGCACCCATTGCTGTGATTTTTCAGTCTATATAATTAGTTATGATGGTGTTTTCTGTATGGAAAGATCTGTTACCTGGGAAGCGAGATGTCGTAGGGCTGGTGCTTGAACTAAGAAGTTGTTTGGTGGTGAAAGTGGATCTCGGTGTTTGTAAGTGGCACATGGTGATACGGCGTAACGCCATGTGGCGATGCGGGATGCCATATGAAACTGACGTGTCGGCGGATGGGAACAACTGGATATGCCATTGCGGGTAGCTGTGTTAGCAAACATGGGCTTTTGGGGGATGGTCATGTGGACGCCCTCAGATGGTGGTGTTGCCACGACGAATGGTTCCCAAGGAATAAGTAGGGTGTCTTGAGATGAACTTATAGTTTTAATAGCTCTAAAACTTCGTAGCCTTTATAGAACACACTTTGAAGGTTTGGTGAGGTCAATGTAAACAAGCCCTTACCCCTGACTCCTGAGACCCACATCGGCGTGACCATAACTTAATAAGGTTCAAGTTCGTATCGACCGAGCTGATGAATCTAACCTTGCCGTTAAAAGCCAGCCCAAAATACTCATTTCTACGTAGCCTCTTCACCTTTGGAGCCGTGGTTTGGATGAGCACTCAAACTGATCTGACAGACTGACGTCTATCAGCAAGGTGCCAAAGTGTGAGACAACATCTGTTGAGGAAGCACTCTTACCACCTCTATCACCCAGACCACCATTTCACAACCATGAGACGAGATTAGATACTTTTGTCCAAACTTTAACTCCGTTTGAACCACTCCATCAGGAGTTCTAAACACGGCATCGACTTACACCCATAGGGTTAGGGTTACTGCCTGCCTTCGCTTCCACCATCCTGCCGTCCCATCATCACCACCTGCCGCGATATCTGGGGTATGACAGCTTGCATGCGGGTGCCTGCATCCTAGCTGTTTTTTTCTGCAATGTCATTCTTGACAGTCAAGCTACCCATGCATAATACATGACATATATCGAAGTCCATATCTCCAGACGTAAGGTCAACTCATTGCCTACCCCTTTAACCACCACGACATATTCTAGATGGACATGTCCTTGTCTTTTCTCTTTACTTATTCCCCGCTATCTCCATGCATTCAGCATAACACACCCTCTTTTCCCCTTCCGAATCGCATAGCCCAGGTAATTTTAGCCCCCGATTTTACCGGCCGGCACGGCTGGACATCGACCGAGAGCAAACCAGGCAACCCAAACACAGGCATTGAACCAAAGCCGATCCTCTTCCCCAATTCTCCCCAATCCAGGCTCAACTTTCCCATTCCACCAAAAATCCCCCAACCACGAGCCTCAACAACTCTGGTGGAAATGCGATCCATACCAGCCCTCCTCGCCTTCGCGGCACCCTTCACCCCCCGCGCCCAATCCCAATCCCAGCCACAACCCAGCGGCGGCGCCTCCATAACCACAACAACAAAATACACCGACCCCGCGACGGGCATCACCTTCCAATCCTTTTCCACCACAACAGGCTACCGCTTCGGCATCGTCCTCCCCCCTTCCAACTCGACCTCAACACACGACGCAATAATCCAGCTCACATCCCCCCTCCGCAACAACAACGGCTGGGCTGGCCTCTCCCTAGGAAACCACATGCAAGGACCCCTCCTGCTCACAGCCTTCCCATCCCCCTCCTCTCCCCAAGGAGGACAAATAACAATCCAACCGCGCCAAGCGAACGGGTACAAACCAGACAACTGCTCACCCTTTTCTTCGTCGTCTACCCTCCAAATCCGACAGATACCGAGGGGCACGTTCCTCAACGGGACACATCTAACAGCGACCTTTTTGTGTCAAGGCTGCCTGGCCGACCCAAAAATCCCGTCCTTCGACCCGGCCGCGTCGGACACGCAGGAGTTCGCGTATGCGTACTCGCTCGCGGGGGTGATGACTGGGTCGACGACGGCGGCCGGAGGGGAGGTGCAGCTTGCGCCGCATGTGAACAATGGGGAGACGTACGGGCCTGTCGGGGTGGATGTCAAGGGGGCGAAGTCGGCGGATTTTGGGAGGTTTGCTGCGTTGGCGGATGAGAATGGGGGGAGTGGGAATGCGGGGAGTCCGACGGCCGGGACGGGGACGGGGACGGCAGGGGGACAGGCTCCGGCAACCGGGGCGGCTGGGTCGGGGTCAGGGCCGTCGACGTCGCGGGCGGATGTGGTGCGGTTCAGGGGGGTGTCGCCCAGTGCGGTGGTGGCGCTGGCATTTGCTGGGTTGTTGCATCTGCTGCAGGCTGTTTCTGCTTTCTAGACTGCCACCGACGTGGAGTCCGTACATAATTGTTAGGCCATTAGAGACTCGTAATGTAAATACAGCAGCGGTGTTTTGGGTATCTTTTGCTCGCATGTAAAAGGAGGCGTGACCGACGGTATCTGTCTCTTCCTTTAGACAAGCCCGTAGAGCTATATCCTTTCGAAACCATCCTGCCCAGAATCCCATAAAGCCAAACCATATGCAAGTCATCACTCATAACAACACCAACCCAACCAACGCCCGCTTCCCGAGACCAAGATCAGCCAGCTTTCCCAAAGAAACTCGTAATCTTGCGGCTCCCGGCCCCCATGCCCTTATTCTTGGCCGGACTTCGCGCCGGGTTGCTCGTCGCGCTGATCTTGGGCCGGCTCTTTTCTTTTGCAGGAGACACCTCCACCTTTTTGCTCGGCGGCTGTCCCTGTGAAGACTCCTGGTCGTCAACAGCCTCAGCATCCCGCTTGACACCCCTCTGAGAGTCCTCTCCCGTCTCCTTGGTAACCCCTTCCTTCTCTGCCTCTTTGCTCTCCGTCAGGTTACCCCCCTCGACCTCCCCCTTCCCCTTCCCTTCCTTCCCCTTCGCAAAGAAATTCGCAATGTTCCCCTTATTCTCCAGACTCCCAACCGGCCTCACAAACGCCCGACTCTCATTCCCGACCTTGCCCACGCCCTGGTCCACCGCATAAACCTCCAGCTCGCCCGCAAACGGCCTCAGCATTCCCTGCAACTCCCTATCCCACTCCCACCGTCCCGGATCCAACCACATCCTCATCTCCTCACTCCCCGGCTCCAAGATAACCGGCATCCGATCGTGCAAAAACCTCAACCTCTCAGAACTCGAAGTCGTCACAATCGTATACGTATAAACCTTCTCCCCATCCTCATACGAAACACAATCCCACAGCCCAGCAAAACACATAACCCGCCCATCCTTCCTCTTCACATAATACGGCACCTTGGTCTTCGGCCCCTTGGTAATCCACTCATAGAACCCCTCGGCAATAACAACACACCTCTTCCGCCCTTTAATCCCGCCCCACAGGCCACCGGGGGTCGCGAGCGAATCATCCCGGCAATTGATCGTCTTGAGCACGGATGCATAGTCCGGATTGCGCTTCGTCCACGACGGCACAAGTCCCCACTTCATGGTATGGAGTTTGTAGTGCACTTCCTTCTCCCCCGGCTCTGCTGCTGCGGGTGACGAGTCGTCGTCCTCTTCCTTGGGCTCATCTTGTCCCTGTCTGTGAGCGCGTCGCGCAGAAGCAGGCCCAGCGCCGTGATCGGGCACATCAGCGCGATAAACGATCCCGTAGTATCCCGGCGCAAAGTTGTAGGCCTGGCGGGGCGCGCCGTCGCCTTCGTCTGCGGGCGCGTCGTCGACGGGCATGTCGTCATTCTGGAGCAGCTCGCGGATGCGCGATGGGCGCTGCAGGTGGTTAGTCGATGGTTGACAGCTCGCACTCTTCAAAACTTACCATTGCGAGAGCATATCGGCCACACATGATGGATTGTCACGTCTTCTTTCGATCGCAATAAAGTGTGCAAGGAGGTAGGCTGGTGGCGTTGTTCACAATCGCGCAGGCTGCCATGACGCACTTGACGCGCCACGAAATTGAACGCCAGATCATGTGACTTGAAATGGGTATTCTTTCTGTACGCCACACCAATCTTTGCAAACGCCTACCCCTTTCTCTCCACCACTCTACCAGCTCTACGCTACAGCTACCGTTGTTCCGTGATACGTCGTCTGTCCTCTACCCATTCCCATGCCTCTCTTCGCCGCCTTGGCCTTCCGATTGGCCGCCTCGTACTTCTTCCACACCTCCTCAAACAACACGGGCTTGGGCGCCAGTTGGTGTTCCCGAATACCCAGACGCCGCACCACCTGGAACGACCCTGTTCCTATCGACATGGCCTGTCCCATGATGATACACTCGCTAACTCCGTCGATCTTGTCTGTCTTCATGCCCGCGGCCGCATCGAACAAGTGCTCGGGCGTCTTCTCAAACGAAGCCAGCTGAAGCACACTGTCGCGCATCTTGGCCAGCCCGAATCGAGTGATACCCAATACCTCACCCTTGTACGTCATGACGTCTGCCAACAGGTCCATGTGGCGTGGATCGATTCCCATGGACCCCATAACCGAACCAATCTCCTTGGCAATCGTTGTTCGCGCCGCTTCAATACCCAAAACATCCCGGCATTCCATGACCGAGTTCGACACGACCTGCGTCCCGACAACGCCCACCGTCGTCATGCATGCTCGAAGCCCATACCCTTCCACAAGCACCTTGTTCTCGTACTCGTCTTTCCTGTCTTTGACCTCGCTGGTCTGGATGATGGCTCGATTCGCCTGGGGATATCCCGAAACGGCCACGTGGGGAATCATGCGCTTCAAAAAGTTGACCCGGAGCTGGAAGTCGGCGGCGGACTCGTCGATACCCGTGCCACCCGTTGCCATCCCCTTCTCAATCGCCGCTGCCCGTTGCTTCGCGGCTCGCTTCGCCGCAGCAACATCGTTCCACGTGTTTCGGACAATAATCTCGATCCGATCACCTCCCACCCGAAGGTCGTCCGCCTCGATCTTGAGTTTGAGTTTCTTGGCCTTCACGATGGCGTCGGCGATATCCTTTAGCGAGATCTCGAGTTCCATGTCCGCAAGCGCCTGCAGATCCAGCTTCAAAACGATCTTGGCCACATCGGGACGCCACTCGTCGTCGATATACGAGATGATATCCGAAATGTATGTCTTCTCGATCCTGCCCTTGACGACCCTGGCTGCCGCGATGTCCTTGTTGTTCTGAAGCGGGCATTCAATGACGGGAGTACTGATGAACTTGGAGGCGTTGATGATTTCCTTGATACGGGGCACACCCTGGGTGATACTCATACCAGCGACACCGGCGAAATGGAAAGTCTTGAGTGTCATCTGTGTTCCGGGCTCACCGATCGACTGGGCACCCACGGCACCCACGGCATGCCCGGGCTCCACGACGGCTTTCCGGTATTTGTCGAGACACACCAGAATGAATCCTCTCAGAGTTGTCTCCGAGACTTTCGCCACCCGGTCCGCGTGTGCCTCCTGGCCGTCAATGTCCAACATGTCGACGTCCATGTCGACGTCCATCATGGCAGCGTCCTCGGCCTCCACCCCCTTCTTCTTTCGTGCCGCCGCTTTCTGCGCTTCGAGCTTGGCGAACTTGTCCCGCACCTTCGTATCCGTTGGCAGACGTGGATCCAGACCCGCCATCTTCCGAGCGTGTGCCAGTTTCAGCAGACGTTCATTAATGAAGTCCTGGATCGAGTTGAGGAAAGCCCGTGCGCCTTCGTGTTCATCGATCGCGATCATGACATCGTAGTCGTCGCTCGTGTGTATGGTTTCATCGTCATAAAACAGCCGCTCGCCCGTTGCCAGGTGCTTGCGAGGGTACTTCTCTCGCTCGATATCGAGTATCTCCTTGCTCAATTTGTAGATCTCACTCGGCAGTAGCGTCTTTTCGTTGTTATTCCAAGTCACGCTCTCCACGTGGTTCCAAGACCGCAAGAAGTTGACTGGCTGCGCCTCGCCCTCCATGTCGACTGGATCAAGCCGGTCGGCGCCGAACTGAAACTGGACAACTCCACCTTCCGACGTCCGGACCGTGTCGTCATAGTGTGTCGAGAGATCTTCCAGCGACTTCATCAGCCGTCGAGACATGTAACCCGTCTCAGCTGTCTTGACGGCCGTATCGACCAGACCTTCTCGACCCGAGATAGCGTGGAAGATGAACTCGGTAGGGAGCAATCCTGTGTAGAAGCTGTTCCTCACGAAACCCTTGGACGGTGGCTGGCGGGAGTTCTTGTGGAAATGAGGCAGAGTCCGGTCTTGGAATCCGTCGGCCACACGCTTGCCAGAGATGATTTGTTGCCCGACGCAAGCAATCATCTGAGCGACGTTGATGTCCGAGCCTTTGGAACCAGATTTCGCCATGATGAGCGGCGCGTTGTTCCTGCTGAGAGTTTCGACGCAGTAATCACCAGCTTGCTGCCGGACCTTGCTCAGGATACCAGAGATGGAGTTCTCCAGTGTCTCTTCGAGGTTGCAACCGGCCGCCTTCTGCAGTTTGCCTTGTCTGAAAGTCTCAATGAGATCATCACAATTACCATATGCATTCTCCACAAGGCTTGACTTTTTCGCCGTCAGGCTAGTAGAAGGATAGACATCCCCCACGCCGATGGAAAAACCCCGGAGAGTCAAAAGTCTCGCGCAAAGCTTGGCGAGCCGTGTCATAGCTGCGGCAGCCTCGTCCGGCCCAAAATCGCGAAGAACAACGTAAAAGACCGAGTTCTTCTTGCCGCCTCCAACGGTTGCTTTATCCATTCGCCCACACATGACCTCGGAGTTGCGGACGACCAGGTAGCAATCATCGATATCCATGTCAGGGATATCGCCGCCTTTTTTGGCGTATACCTTGTTCTTACATTCTAAATTCACGCAGACGTTGGACTGCTTGTTGGGGCGCATGAGAACGTTGAAGACCTGCTTACCCGTCCACAGCATCTTCGGCTTCTGGATGACGGGAGGGGGAAGGTCAAGATGGGTTTCTCCGTGAAGCATATGCATGCAAATATAGGTGAAGGTCTTCTTGTCGAAAAACTTGTCCTTGCTGCTCAAGAGGTACGCGGCCGTAATGAAGTCCTGCGTCGCGGCAATGATGGGTTCACCGTTCTTTGGCGTGGCCAAGTTGTACTTCACTCCCATGAGCTGCATCGCCTCGGCGCGGGCCTCTTCCGTCTGCGGTACGTGTATATTCATCTCGTCTCCGTCGAAATCGGCATTATAAGGTGTGCAGACACATTCGTTGAGCCGGAATGTCCGCCACGGTCGCACCTTGACTCGGTGGCTCATGATACTGAGTTTATGTAGAGAGGGTTGCCGGTTGAACAAGACAATGTCGCCATCCTCCAAGTGCCGCTCCACGATGTCTCCGACCTGGAGCTCCCTCGCTCTGTCTTCACGCATTTCTCTACCGCCAAATTTCAGGTTGAACTTGACGCCACCCCTTTTCTTGATCACGGCTTGGGCGCCGGGCCAGGTCGTCGTACCATTGAGGACGCACTGTCTGAGTTTCTCAATGTTTTGGCGGTTCACCCGCTCGGGGTATGTCAAGTTCTTGGCCACGAGTTGAGGCACAGCCACCTGCTCGATGCTCAAGTTGGGATCCGGTGAAATGACCGTTCTGCCGGAAAAGTCGACACGCTTTCCTGACAAGTTTCCACGGAAGCGACCTTGTTTTCCCTTCAGACGCTGGCAGAAACCACGAATGGGCTTGCCAAATCCGGGCTGCTGGAGCCCCGGTACCTCGCTGTTGACGTAGAGACCAACCTGGAGTTGAAGAAACTCCCACTGCTCCATGATGTTGGATATGGATATGCCTTTTTGCAGTGAGTCGCGGAGGATTCCCGCATACAGAATAATCTCAGACAGCTTGCTGGTAATGTCGTCTTCGTTACTCGCTGTCTCTTGTGCGACGGAGGGCCGGATGCAGATTGGTGGAGCGGGGATATACCGCCAGAGGAAGAGCTCCGGGCGGCCTTCGGCAGGGTTGAAACCAAGGAGTTCACAGTCAATCTGACTAATTGCTTGGAACAGCTCGAGCACCTTGAGAGGGTTGAGGTCGTCCATAGCTTTTGGCGCATGCTTGTTCAACTCTGGTTGGGTTTTCTTGGCATGATTGAACGACGAGTCAAACTGGACCTTTGCCTCCGGGGCAATCTTCTTCTGGGCGTTTGATCTGTTGAATGTCGAAAACTTGTCGTGTGCCAGTTTGATCGCGCCGAGTTTTCGAATGATACCCTGGACAGAGCCACAGTATGGGCATGTTTTCACCTTCCGACATTGCTCATTGACTTTCTTGAGGATGTGCGTCCGCTTGAGGTTGTCGATTCCAGGGCGGCGAAGCTCCTTAAGACTCTGGTTTGCCTCGTCTTCCGACAGAAGGACTTTCGAGCACTCCTTGCAAATATTCTGTAATGTTGTCTGGATGTGTTTCAGATAGCCGATATGGAAGACCGGAAGGGGTAGTCGGACGTGGCCGAAATGGCCCATGCAATCGGCGAGAGGAAGATGGCAGGTCGCGCATGTCCCGCTCTTGCTCGAAGTTCCCTAGAACCTGTCAGCTTTGCCGCTTGCATGGGCATGGAGCAGATTGTATACCATTCGAGGATCGAGCGGGCCGTGGGGGTAGGTCTTCCGCCCATTGTCGACATCGTAGAGCAGGTTATCCGAGACCTCGAGCACGCCCTGACGAACGATATCCTCGTAGGACCTATAGACAGCCGTCAGTGGCAACCCGGGCGGGAGGGGCGGAACCTTACTGTATGCCAAACTTCAGGGCCTTCAATTTCTTTGGAACCTCATCGACGATCTGCTCCTTGATAGGGCGATTCTGCTTTCCAGAAGCCTCATTCTGCTCTCCAGCGGCCTCCTTCGACATTTTGGGCAGGTAAGGATCCGTCTATGAGAACGGGGCTGTGGTTGTCGCGAAGTGGAAGGCCCCTCGATGCCAAAGTCTGGCTACCTGCGCATAGCGAACGCGGGGATTCTCGATGTCTGTGCCGAATGGAATGCTCAATAGTTCGAGTTCGAGAATAACTGTGGTGTGATTGCGATTCGCACCTGAATTCCGATACTGGGTGTGAATTGGTAGTTCTGGTTGGGAGATGCAGAAATTATTCTTCGGTCGGCGGGGCAAAGGTGACTCCAACTCGTGCCCCACCATGGAATGCATTCCCGTTGCTCTTGGCACGGCACCAAGCGCTGATCGACAGCTTGCTAGGTACCCCGCTCCAGCGTTTGCGATACGCTAATGTACCGAGCAGTGGGCTAGAAATAGGTACCGATGCAGTGAGCAAAGTCACGATCTCTCGAGCTCCAGGGAAGCTTTGCCCAATCGCGCTCTCGAGGGCATCGTCATCACACCACAGCAACCGTTTAGCAAGAGCGAGAAACAACCGCTCAGCAAGATCGAGAAAGGGAAGAGTCCTTCCACGCCGGCTGCCCGCACTTCCCCGAAAAGACGCCTGTCCTCTCCCTTTGCGACCAGAGTTTGACACTAGCAAAGCCAACAGAGCGACCAAGTTGGCGCCTCTTCTAGCGGCAGGAGTCGGGTGCAGACTTGGTCGGCGTGCTTCTTACCACCGCTGCAACTTCTCTGGCCCGCGGAAGCCTGCGTGCGCAGCGGCATTCTGTTGGCCTCTTGGCCACGCCGGAGCCATGGCCTCGGTCCCGAGCGAAAAGAAGGCCGAGAAATCGTATCTCGCCTCGGCCGTTGACTCCATCAATCCTTGGGCAGGCAGCCGCACGGCGACACCACCCCTAAAAGACCTGCAGCCAAACCCCGTCCCCCCAAACCCCGGGGATCACAGTCTCAGCCCGTTCTATGGCCAGAGTCTCAAGAGATACCCTCCCGACTGTCCGCCCCTGAAAGTGCAATGGTTCCACGCCGTCGACGTGAGCGGTCCTTCTCCAGGGCGCAGGAAAAGCATCTACTAACCGAAACAGGTCCCCAAGAGGAAGCCCAAGTTCCTCCGAGGCAAAAATGGCGACGATAAGAAGCCGCCCGCGCAGGCAAAGAAGTACACCACGTTTAGCACGGCGGATTCACGGGCGCTGGAGGCGGCCTACCAGGCAAAACTGGAACAGCTAGAGGCCGAGAGAGCCGGCGGGATTGTGTCTTCCAGTGTCCGTGCCGGCTCCAAGCGGCCAAGGGCCATCTCTGGTGAAGCTGGGACAGATGCAACCCCGGATGGTAGTGGAGAAGCAGTCAAAGTCCCTGTCAATGAGGACTTTCTCTTCGATGTCGATATCCAGGAGCGTGAAATAGCTCCGGTGTACTGGGATGGGCCAGTTTACGATGTCCGAAGAGGGAGTTGGTTTTTCCAGGAGGGCGCGAATCTTCGCGCTTGCGATGAGAACCTGGCGGCGCAACTCGAAGAAGGGTACCTAAAGGTGAAGCCTTGGACCTACCCCCCTAGAATACCTAGTGTCGCCGGTGCACGCGCCGTGACACCAAAATCGTCGTCCGACAATCTGAAGGCCGACGCTTCTGTTCAGGTCGATGCCGCCAAAGCCGGAACCTCTACACCACAGCATCAGCCACAAACACACCGTTTGTTTGGGACGTACATGAACAGCGTCGCTACCTACCAAGATTCATCGGTGGCTTGGCTTACTTCTGACGGTATGCTATCTTGGGTGGCGTCGACTGTGTATGAGAAGCTCGGCGGGGGCGGCTATATGAGCGGAATAAAGCTTGTGAGAGGCTACACCGAAGCAAAGAAAGCGAAGGAAGAAAAGCGTCCATCGACCCCTACAGGGACTCAGTCTACGTCGGCTGAACAAGAGGACAAGCTGCAGAAAGCACTCAAGAGGCGGTCTGCGCCGCCGAGCACTCGATCCGAGACGACGGCAGACGAGATTGAAAAGAACGATGCGGCAACGGAGCCCGAGAGTATCCATAGTCGCCTCACTCGGCAACTATCCAACCTGATTGAAGGCGTCGAAGATCCTGATGATGAAGAGACTGTTCGCAAAAGAGAGGAGAAGGAGATGCTGGATGACTACAACCCACGATCTGGCGAGAACCAGGGCCGTGAGATTGAACATGTCGTTCTTGTAACACACGGCATCGGCCAGCTACTCAGTATCAGGTCTGTTCGCGATTCCATGTAATACGCATCCGCTGACCCTTTCAGGATGGAGGGCGTCAACTTCGTTCATGATGTCAACACCCTTCGGAAGACAATCAAGGCAGTATATTCCAGCTCCGCGGATCTCCGAGCTCTCAACGCCGAAGACGATTCAGGGCCTGGAAACTGTCGTTTGCAGGTCCTTCCCGTTATCTGGCGGCATCTCCTTGACTTCCCGAAGCGGAGACAAAAGACTGGAGAGCGCGATCTCAGCGATGCCTTTGGCGAGGAAGACGAATGTAGGCATTTGTTTAGCTATCAGACCAGCCATACTGACTTGGCCCCAGATCCGTCTCTTGACGACATAACGACGGAGGGCATGGCATTTGCCAGAACACTCATATCGGACCTTGCCCTTGACGTCTTACTCTACCAGAGCGCCTACCGAGAGCAGATCGCCGAGATTGTTCTCCGAGAGTCGAACCGCATCTTCAAAAAGTTCATGGAGCGGAACCCCGGGTTCAAGGGCAAAGTCCATGTCATGGGTCATTCGCTCGGTTCCGCCATTATGTTTGACATTCTGTGCCGACAAAAGGAGAGGGCTCAGCAGTCCGAGCCACAGTGGAACCCCCTTCGGATCTGGCCTTCACAAGACCGTTACGAGCCTAAAAATCCCAAGGCTCTGGAGTTCGAGTTTGAGGTAGAAGACTTCTACTGTCTCGGCTCGCCAGTTGGTCTTTTCCAGATGCTTAAGGGGCGCACCATTGCTGCCCGAGCCCTGCCAAACTCTCTTCCATCGGAAAGTCCCCTGAATCCTGAAACCGATGACAATCCTTTCTTCAACGCCGGGCGCTCGAATTCCTACGGTGACCAGGTGGTCTCCCCCATCACCGGTTTACCCTACAATGTCTCGTCGCCCAAGGTATCTCAGCTTTTCAACATCTTCCATCCCTCGGACCCGATTGCCTACCGCATGGAACCCCTCGTGTCCACGGCCATGTCCAGCCTCAAGCCGCAGATTCTGCCCTACACGAAGAAGGGTATCTTCGGCGCCGTCGCGCCTCAGGGTCTTACGGGCATCGGAGCGAAAGTCGGACAGAGTGTCAGCGGCCTGTGGAGTAATTTGAGTGCCGGCATTGCGAGCAGCCTGCTCAACCGCAGCTTGGGGTTGAGCCAGGAAGATGTGGCCAAGATCAACGCATCTCACACACCCAGCCCAGGCGCGGGGACCAACATCGGTGCCGGTGTCATCTCGGACAAGACCCTCACTGATACACTCAGAAGCGAGAAAACGGCAGAGCGTAAGCGGCAGCTGGCCAGCGCGGCGAGCGGAGGTGGCGGCTCGACCATGAGCGGTAATGAAGCGACTCTCATCGACGACGATCTCGAGACCCTGTTCAGCAAGTTCCAGAAGAACCGCATCGCCATTGCCAAGGACAAGGGCATTGACAAAGATACTGCTATCAATGTTGATGCACTTGTCGAGGAAGAGCAGAAGGCGGCAAAGATGCGCCGGGAGGAGATGAAAATCAGAGCGCTCAATCGAAACGGACGGATCGACTACTGTATTCAGGAGTAAGTTGGCATATCCCGTAGACGTCCAGATACTAATTTCATCACAGGAGTGTCCTTGATTTCAACCCTATCAACACGATCGCCTCCCACATGGGCTACTGGGCGGACGAGGACGTCAGCCATTTCATCTTGTCACAGTTGCTGGCAAACAAGGTCCGCACACCACGGGCGTGATCTCGGAATCGCTTTTTTATGACGACGAGACCTGTGGTGCAGCGGGTGTCCTTTAGATAGTTCCATCGTAAATAGACCTTCACGGTATCTATGAGCGTTTCATAATACCTGTAAATTCGAGCCGATTAGGTCTAGTTGAAGAGCTCTCCTTCGACATAGCGGGACCAGGGAGCACCCATCTCGGCCATTATCTGCGCTGGGACGCGGCCAGACTCATCGGCAATGAATCGAATATCTTCGTCCAGCGGAACCTCCCGTCTTGGAAGCCCGAGGTCACTGGCACTCTGAATAACAGGTTGAGGGAAGAAGTCAGTCTTGACTCCGCTCCCCAGCCAGAGCAGAAGCCAAAAGACCTCCTCCTGGTTGGCCTCGATCGCCACATGCAGCGCACTCCGTCCTCCGTTTAGCCGGTCCGTCCACCGGAGAAGCTGGGGTGCTGTGCTGTCCACGTCCTCGTCCGTGTCGACATCCGCGAGCAGGCTCACGATACCAGTCACATCTCCCTCACTGGCCATGGTATGCATAGCGCGCGCAGGTCGTGCCTCGGGGTGCGCGGCCAGAAAAGCCTCTTCTGTCAGCACCGGCAAGATGTCGAGGTCCTCCTGGACACCGCCCTCATTGGTATACCTCGTGAGGATGGGGCCGGCTGGAGAGAAAGAGTTCGTCGATGATGCACCAGACTGGTTGACGGGGAGATAAGTCCCGCACGCCGGACACTTGAGTGATGTGGCGACCTCAGAGGCCTGGTCTAGCAGGCACTGCCAGTGGTAGTGACAACCACATCCGAGCTCGAGGTCGTCGGGGACAGTTTGGCTCTCATCGCCAGACTCTTCCGGGTCCATGGTGAGCTCCAGAGGGTCATTACAGACCCGGCACACAGCCGTCATTTTGAAAAGGCCTGTGTTACCCATGTTAGCCGCGTGGTCTTGATGAAGTAGTGAGGTAGACGCCCAACTTACCCCTGATCAAACGCGCGTTCGCGGCGAATTCTTGGTGTTTCGGCCTCCAAATCCCCAGCTAGGCGGTGAATTTTCCAATGTATTCAATCAACTCGATTCGCTTTTTTCTCAAGACCTTGATGCCAAGAAATTTGACTTGTGAGTGCGTCAGCCTTGGTGGCTTTGATGAAGAGCCTGCTTTGCAGACAAAAAAAACTTTAATAAGGCTGTTAGCGAGAAACCTTTTGAGAGCGGGGCCTGCCGCAGAGCGCACAGTAGTGCACTAACAGCCCCTCCGAAACATGAGGCAGCCGGTCCGGTTGTGGATTCGTTGAGAATTTTGGCTGCCTGAGAGCGCGATTGGGCCGTTACGCAAGCCCGGCACGCCCTGCAGGCAGGATTACATCAGTCCGCCGCTAAAAGCCAGGCCCTGGCAACCTCCCCGCCCCCGCCAACAGAAGTTACGTCCGTCGTCCAACAGCTTCCATCCCAGCATCCAAAGCTCGCACCATACCATTCCAGCCGCACCCGCCTGTGCTGCGACTACAACTGTATCGCTTTGCGCGCGCTTCTGGGCTTCTTCAGGCCTGCATCGCGCCTCTATTCTTTGGAGTCTTTTAAAACCGCTTCCGAGACAACCCCGCCTTGGTCGAGAGTTACGCTCCCGACGACCCCGCGCCATCATGAACGTTCTCAAGCTTCAGAGGTACGACAATGCGCGTATAGTCTCTAGTCCAAAGGCAGCAACTGATTCAGTCCAGGAAATTTCCTCAGTTCCAACAGAACGAAATTTTCGGCCTCACCGATGCCTTCCGCAAACTCGATGTCGACGACAAGGGGTACATCGACGAAGCCACGGCCATCAAAGCCACGCAGTCGAGCGAGCGCCAGCCTTACGACGTCGTGCGCCAGGCATTGAAAGAGGTCGAGCTGGACTCGTCAAGGCGTGTTGAGCTGGAAGATTACGTCGGAGTACGTGTTGCCGCGATGAACAGGACCCTGTGGATGCCGGAAGAGTCGGATCGTCCGCCCCACCTTCGAACGGCGCAGCTAACATGTTCGCTCTCCGTCTAGTTGATCGCCAAAGTTCGTGAATCTTCTGCGCCAGCTGCTGCTCAAAAGCGATCGCTTGGAGCGCCTCCCTCATCCCCGAGCGCCGTCATCTCCCAGCGGACAGGCGGCCATGCGTCCAAGGGCAGCATTGGAGGCAGCGGAAAGATCCACGTCCAAGGTTCGAACGCCAACATTACGCATACCATCAACGAAGATGAGCGCACCGAGTTTACCCGCCATATCAATGCGGTTCTCGCGGGCGATCCTGATATCGGAAACCGCCTGCCCTTCCCGACCGACACCTTTGAGATGTTCGACGAGTGTAAGGATGGCTTGGTGCTTGCCAAGCTCATCAACGACAGCGTTCCCGACACGATCGACGAGCGTGTTCTGAATGTGCCTGGGAGAAAGTCCAAGAACCTCAACGCATTCCAGATGACGGAGAACAACAACATTGTCATTGAATCGGCAAAGGGTATAGGCTGCTCGGTCGTAAACATTGGTAGTGGAGACATCATCGAAGTTCGGGAGCATCTTATTCTCGGCCTGATCTGGCAGGTAATCCGTCGGGGTTTGCTGGGCAAGATTGATATCAAGTTGCACCCGGAGCTCTACCGGTTGCTCGAGGAGGATGAGACTCTCGAGCAGTTCCTCAGACTGCCGCCAGAGCAAATTCTCCTCCGCTGGTTCAACTACCATCTCAAGGCCGCCAACTGGCCACGGAGGGTACAAAACTTCTCAAGTGATGTCAAGGACGGTGAGAACTACACGGTCCTGCTGGCCCAGATCGGATCGGAATACGGATGCAATCGGGCACCGTTGCAAACGCGGGATCTCCTCCAGCGTGCAGAACAGGTTCTTCAAAATGCCGACAGACTCGGATGCCGAAAGTTCCTGACGCCCACGTCCCTCGTCGCAGGTAACCCCAAGCTCAACCTTGCGTTTGTTGCCAATCTATTCAATACGCACCCGTGCCTGGATCCCATTACCGAGGAGGAAAAGCTCGAGGTGGAGGACTTCGATGCTGAAGGAGAGCGCGAGGCCCGCGTCTTTACGCTCTGGCTCAACAGCTTGGACGTACAGCCGGCTGTGCAATCCTTCTTCGACGATCTCAGGGATGGTACCATTCTCCTGCAGGCCTATGACAAGGTTATCAAGGGGTCGGTGAACTGGCGCCATGTCAACAAGCAGCCGGCAAATGGCGGTGAGATGCTGCGGTTCAAGGCTGTAGAAAACACCAATTACGCTATCGAGCTCGGCAAGCAGAATGGGTTCTCGCTGGTTGGCATCCAGGGTGCCGATATCACCGATGGCCAGCGCACTCTCACGCTGGGGCTGGTCTGGCAGTTGATGCGTAAGGACATCACCTTGACGCTGAAGGGCTTAGCTCAGCGTCTTGGAAAGCGCGAGATCACGGATTCCGAGATGGTGAGATGGGCAAACGATATGAGCCGCAAGGGTGGGCGTAACTCGAGCATCCGATCCTTCAAGGATCCGGCCATTGGCACGGGTGTCTTTTTGTTGGACGTGCTCAACGGGATGAAGAGCAGCTATGTCGACTACGACCTCGTCACATCGGGTCGCAATGAGGAGGAGGCGTACCTGAATGCCAAGTTGAGTATCAGCATTGCGAGAAAGATGGGGGCGACTATTTGGCTGGTCCCCGAGGATATCTGCCAGGTCCGTAGTCGGCTGGTGACTACATTCATTGGTAAGTACCCGATGCGACCTTCTTTTCGGTTTGGATCTAACCACTTGCAGGTTCTCTTATGGCGACGTTTGAGAAGATGCAGTAAGCGACGTTCAACTGGGTGGTGTGGTAGCTTGATACGGGAATGGCGGGTTCGGAAAAGTCGACGTACTCTTGTTCTATGGTTCTCGCGGGCGTCTGAATGACTGTGACAGTATTCTCATTTCCTACCAAGTAGTCGTTGAGAGACAATTGATATTCGAAATTGACGACTGGTGCTCGTGGATGGCTGCAAGTCTGTCTGACAGACTGAGAGAGCTTAGACCGGCTCCATAGCCCCGATATGCATGTCTCCCGGCGCTTCGCGCCAGTATGCTCCGGCCGAGCCGATGTCGCGGTGGAGCCCACGGTAGTCGCGGGAGCGAAAGGCGTGGGATCGCCGGGAGTCTCTTTGTTCACCCCACTTTTCATCGTCATACGTCCCGAGCCCTACGAATCCGGATGAGGCAATCCTCCAGGCACAATAGTTAGATGCAGCGATGTTCCTCGGCATTGTTGGACGCCCTCCATGACGATATCCGAGGCTGATGCTGAGCGATTTGTCGGTTGGCTTCATCAGGAGCACGAGGAGTCAGCCTGACAACCTGAGTGGTAACACGTCGGGAGTTTTCGTAGACGCGCCATCCGAGCAGCCGGGACGCGCGGTGCGGGTAGGTATCGAAGCTGAGCTCATTCATGTTTTCGGCCTATTGGCTGCAGCCCTGTCAGAAACCAATGAAGATTGCTACATACCTAGGCACCCATCCGATGGATTCGGCGGAGACGGAGGATTCCCTCATTGTCAGACACCTAGGAAAGAGCGACCGATCAATAGTCGCTCGGTGGATTTCCGATTCCCGAGTACCGGGTCCCGTTTCCAGGATATATATATTTCTTCAAGAATCCTGTATGTTGTTTTCGTATGGTTCGTCCCGGTTGGTTCGTTCATGGTAGCAAATCACCGCCGCCTCTCCCCCGCAGCAAGCATTTCTCTGGTTGACAACGTACCATCCTTTCTCCGAATTCGTGACACGGCACATGTTTCTTCCTTCTTACTTGGAGCTGCAAGGCTGGTTAGGCTGAACGGATTAGGGTTGAGCTCGGGAGTTGGAACCACCCACTTGATGATCGCCGCCACGCCACCCTGACCGAGGCCGGAATCCCGAATTCGAGAATAACTTGCCACGTTCACCTACAGATTGATTCACCCATCCTCACCCTAAAAAGACGTCTCATATTTTTATACAAAAAAGGGCAGTGGGTATCGCCTTTATGACACCAAGATGAGCCAGTACGGGGGGTCACTGGTCGACTCGGAGGGCACCAGAGTTGACGACGAGCACGAGCTGTTGGACAATTTCCACACTTTGGGCGAAAACGAAAATGGTGTAATCAAACCACCACATTTCTCGCCGGCCGATGACGAGAAACGAGAACCAGTGTCTAGCACCGGCTCAAGTGAGGAGGAGTATGATGATCTCTCAGGAGATGTCGCAACGCTACGGCGGCGCCGGGTCAAGACATCTGCGGACGACCTCAGACGGGAACTGCCGACACTGACAACGATAACACAAATCAAGAAAGGGCGCGGGTTTGTCGTTGCGACGGCGGACGACCCGGCTATTCAGGAAGCTGTCCGGCATGGTCTCCTCCGGATCCCGGATCCGAAGGGGGGAAAGAGGCGAGGGGAGCGCGCGCGGTTTGCGGACTTGGTGTTTACGCGCAAGTTCTCAGCGTTCGATCGGCAGAACCACGACGCGGCGAATAGCCCGTTCCACGGCTTCTTTACGCTCTTCTGGATGGCTGTATTCTTCTTCGTGGTCAAGATTGGGGCGGATAACTGGAAGGCGTATGGCAGTCCGCTGGGCACGAATGAGATCATGAAGACCATGTTCCGGAGGGATGTGCTGGTGTTGTTGGTTGCGGATGGCGTCATGTGTGCCATGACGGGTGTGAGTTGGCTTCTGCAGAGGGCGGTGAGGGCGGGTTATGTGGATTGGGATCGGACGGGGTGGGTGATTCAGAATGTGAGTTTCCCTGAGGTTGAGTGAGGGAAAAGGAAAAACGCTGACAGCCGTACAGATCTGGCAGACGATATTCATCGGGGCTGTCATCGGGTTGACCTTGGTCCGGAACTGGCCGTGGTCGCATACCGTGTTTTTCGTCATGCATGGGGTGGTGATGCTGATGAAGCAGCACTCGTATGCGTTCTACAACGGCTACCTCTCGTCGGCCTACAAGAAGCGGGCACATCTGCTCTTCAGGTTGAAGGAGCTAGAGCACGTTTCGCCTGTCCAGTCTCCGTCACATACCGAGCCGCCCGTCTCTGCGATCTCGAATTCACACCTCGGCCAGGCGCCGTCGGCTCATGAATATAGGGAACGACGCAGGTCGATGCACTACGAGCAGGTTCCCGACATCGACAAGATGGCCGCGGCTATCGGCTCCGGTAATCCCCTGGACGAGGAACAGGTCCGCGTCTTTGAGCGCATCCTCAAGTGGGAGGTGGACGCGCTCACGGACGAGCTCAGGGGCAAGGCGACGACGTCGGATCGCGCGTACCCCAACAACCTCACCTTCCTGAACCACTACGAGTTCATCGTCCTGCCAACACTAGTATACGAGCTCGAGTATCCGCGGTCTGAGTCGATGAACCTGTACTACGCGGCCGAGAAAATCGCAGCCTGCTTCGGTGTCATTTTCGTCATGATCATGATCTCGCAGGCCTTCATCTACCCAGTCGTGATGCAGACGGTGCGCATGAAGGAGGAAGGGTTACCGTTGGCGAGCCGGTTCGAGCACTTCCCCTGGATGTTGCTGGATCTCATCTTCCCGTTCATCATGGAGTACCTGCTGGCGTGGTATCTCATCTGGGAGACCATCCTGAATTTTGTGGCTGAGATCACGTACTTTGCCGACCGCAGTTTCTACGACGCCTGGTGGAACTCGGTCTCGTGGGACCAGTTCGCGCGCGACTGGAACCGGCCCGTCCACAATTTCCTGCTGCGCCATGTCTATCATAGCTCCATTTCGGCCATGAAGGTGGACAAGCACACGGCAACGCTCATCACCTTCTTCCTGTCGGCCTGCGTACATGAGCTGGTCATGTGGTGCATCTTCAAGAAGCTCAGAGGGTATCTGCTAGTGTTGCAGATGTGCCAGTTGCCGGTGAGTTCTTTTCGTCTCTTCTCTCTCGTTACCTGGTGCTAATGTGTCTTGACAAACAGCTGGTCAAGCTCAGCAGGACGAAGTGGCTTCGCCACCAATCAACCCTAGGAAACATGATGTTTTGGCTTGGTATATTTACCGGGCCGAGTATTCTGTGCAGCCTGTATCTGATATTATGATGGATTCTCTGTTTGGGGGCGGCGGGGTGTACTCGAGAGGAGGTGCTGGAATCCGGTGTCTTTCGCGGATGGTGTGCCGAAAATATAGGAAAGGGTATTTGGTCAGGCCAAAGAAGAATCAATACACTCAGCCATCTTGAAGTCGCAAGTGAGGTTCTAGAAAAATCTCCTAACCCCACCAAAGTCCTGGTTGGAAATGGCCATGGCTACTGTTAGGAAGTAGAAACTACCCATCGCAATAGGATAACATTGGAGCCCTCATACGGCGGCCCGTCCCTCAGCTAGACACCTGGGAGAATATTAATAACGCAATTGCTTGTTCTGCCAAAGTCAATATCTGGCATCCTGAATCCCACAATAATACGACACTGGCCAAGTGAGAATTCACGTTGTTGAAAAGCCGCTGCCACGCAGAGGCCCCACAAAGTCCGAATCTTGGCTGACACACTGTGCCCCACCAATTCCCAGAACACGTGCGGGCCAATTAAAGCCCCAGGTCCAGTGGATCGGCCTTGATCGCCTTCCTGAAGCTTTCTTTTCTCGGCTCTGGTGTTCAGACTTCTCTTCTCACTTCCATCCACCACCACTCCACCGTCGCAACCAAGGTTCCTTCGGTTCGTCGTCGTTAATCGACGCGCCATCTTGTGCTTTGGTCGGCGCACTAAATTTTAATAGCCACTGGCTGCACTCTGCCTTTTTTCTCTTTTGCCGCCCCGACTCGCGCTCTGAGCAAACAAGCTCGCCAAGAATTTTCACCGTCTTTGATCAATCACTCAACAACCATCACCATGTCGCGTAACGGCACAACGCTCTATGTCACGGGCTTTAGCCACGGCACTCGCGCACGCGACCTCGCGTACGAATTCGAGCGGTACGTCTAGCACTGCGGCGATGACCCGAACCATCGGCCTCGGGTCCGGTCCTCGAAATCCCTCCATATTCTTCGTCCCCCTCCTCCCTCGTTCCTCCTCCCCGTCGCCGGACCCCCCGTCCTCCTCGCTGCGTCTCTCCTTCCTGCATACTACGCACGTCGTCGTCCTTCGCCCTGCATCCTGCGCATCTCGTGATCCGCTCGAGGCACCCCGATCGCGCCCTCGTCCCACCTCCATCGATCGAGCGGTCGGCGATGCCACGTTTCCTCGTTTGCTTCGGGCGAGTCGCCTTGCCAGTCGCGGCAACCTCCTCCCTCCTCGAGCTCGATCTTGCGCTTGCGACACGACGCGTCTTCCCGAACCGGAATGCTGACACATTACTCTAGCTATGGCCGTCTTGTCCGCTGTGACATTCCGGCTCCGCGCTCGGCGAGCAGCCGACTGTAGGTTCGCAGTCTCTGCTCTTCTTGCCCACACTGACCCGGTGATAGGTTTGCTTTCGT
The DNA here is from genome assembly GCA_030411725.1 of Echria macrotheca. Classification (NCBI taxonomy): domain Eukaryota; kingdom Fungi; phylum Ascomycota; class Sordariomycetes; order Sordariales; family Schizotheciaceae; genus Echria; species Echria macrotheca. The sequence continues at coordinate 232,852 of MU839844.1, read as the reverse complement.
GGAGTATGAAGATCGTCGCGATGCCGATGAGGCCTACCACGATATGCACAACAAGCGTATTGGCCGGGATGATATCCTGAAGATTGAGGTGAGTGCCGTTGTGGTGCTTGCCGACGGACCACTGCTAACTCGAGTAGTGGGCTCGCACCCCGCCCTCTGCTTCATGGCGCTTTGACCGGAGCGATCGCGACCGCGGAGATCGCGGCGGAGACCGTGGTGGTAGGCGTACACCTCGGCGCCGCACGCCCAGCCCGCGTCGTAGCACTAGGGATTATTCCCCTCGTAAGGATGACCGCCGCGACCGTGATCGTGACCGCGATCGCGATTACGACCGTGACCGTCGCGATACCCGCGACCGCTCACGTAGCCCCGATCGGTATACCCTCCCAGATGGATGCTTTGCAAGTACATGCTGACCAAGAGCAGTGACAGGGATCGCGATATCAAGGAAGAGAGAGACCGTGATGACCGGGACCGACGCGAGAATGGGACTAATGGAGATGATCGCAAGGGTATGACCAACTTCTACCAGACTGACATCAACCAAGACTGACGAAGCGGATGTAGCCCTTGACAGCCCCGACCGGCCTACCCATGATGATCTCGACGTCGCTGAGTAGTGGTGATGCACAACCCGATGCAACAGGGCTGGCAGTAATATTACAATCTGGCTGTAAGAGAGTTACGCCTGGTCCTTTTCACTCCGGAGTACTTATCCTGGGTGCTTTAAATACCCAAACATCTAGCTTCGTCTAGTGCTAGTCGGTCGACACGGTTTCCTCCATGAGCTTCCTCGAGAAACCCGTAGGCTGAGCACGTTGAAGTGGCGGGTCCGTCGACAGGAAAAGACCGTCACGAGCTCCCATGTAAACCGTTCTCTTTTCTCCTTGGCTTTTTGCAGGCTACCGGAAAAGTGCTTAGATCTTAGGTAGCAACGTCACCAATACAGGTATGCGAATTCACAAGACCATACTTATTGCTGGTAGCGTGAATCCTGGTTTTAGAATGTGACCTATGCCAATAAGTGCGAAATTTTATTCAGCTAATTGCGAGTCTCGAGCCCTTGCAACAACGCATTGTTCATTACGAACTTGGCTGTGTGCACTCGGTGCTCGGAAGTCGCGCAACGACTTCGTTGGGTCTCGGGAATCGAGAGAAAGATAAGATGTGATTGCGGCAATGGCAAGCAATCGTTCCGGTGAATCCCGCAGACGATAAGGCCCAGCGATGACATGCATGTACCGACTTCGTTGCCATGTCTTGCTCTCGACGGCAGATCGCCAATGCTTCCATGTTATGCAGAGACAGACAGGCGCTGGCAGTGGTCTTCGCTGCGTCACATGCCCCCAATAACTTGCACAGGGGCGTCTAATAAACCAAGGAGAGAGCGGCTGGCAACTACGTCAATTCAGGGGAGAAGCCAGTCGCGGCGTTCCACACAGCTTTGCGATTGGGGTTGTTTCATTGTTTGACGTGCATCTATAACAGCCGCGAATAAAGACGGAATCCAAGGTAGCTGCCGCCTCCCGCGGTCCGCGTCGCCAGAGAAAAGATGAGAAAAAGAGAGGTCTTTCTCAAATCAACCGTCGACCGTCGACTCAAAGCGCTTTTCATGCTTTGTTGGCCATTTCTCTTTGCCGACCTCAGCCCTGGCCCTGTCTTGCTGGCAACCGTATCCTTGTCAGAATTTTCGTCATTCGGAACCCAGCGGCCCAGCCAATCTCCGCTAGCCACACGGTCCTCTCTTCAACCTGGAAGCTGTGACAGCTGGTTCCATCCCCAAAACCCACCTCGAATTGTCTCAACTCCCGCGCGCCCATATGTCGCTGTCGCCGCCCCAGCGCCTGCCTAGACCTCAGCCTCGAAAAGCTTGACGCCTTGCTGGTCGTCTCTCCCGCCCCAGGCACACTCCATCATATCCCATTTGCGCCGCCTCCGATGCGATCTGGAGAACCTCGATCGGCTCCTTCCTCCGACATGGCCTCTCTGCCAAAGCCGCATCCACTCTAACTTTGACCACCGACGCTTTTTCTCCCGCTTCGAAACCCACCGTCTCCTCACTATCTTTTTCGGCCGACCTTCGTTATCTAGGGCATCTTGTCGAGACTACCTATATACCTACCCACCCAAGTTTTTCGACTTCTCATGCACCGCGAAACTGTAACCTCGACGGGCGATATATCACTCTCTTTGGTGTGACGGTATCTCCCCTGAGAATCTTTGCTAGTTTTCCTAGCCAAAGGGCCTGGATATTCGTCTGTATCGTTTCGGGGTCTACACGATGTCGGCCGTAGGTAACCCCCGTCAACTCGAGCTCCCTTGCTTCAACACAGGATATGACTCGAGGGATGGCCACACAAATGGTGTTGCTAACAGACTTCCAAGCAGACGCAGGCAGACATGAAGTCCCAATCGCATAAGCCGGCCGAACCGCGGCAGGGCCCGCTGGATACACCAGAACCGACGCCTCCGCCCCCCGCCCAGCAGCTCGATGCCATGACGAGAGCGCGTCTCACTATTTCACAACCGGTGGTAGCCGCTTTCTGCGCCGGTGGTGTCGCCGGCGCCGTATCCCGTACCGTCGTTTCGCCGCTGGAACGCCTCAAGATCCTCTTCCAGGTCCAGAGCGCTGGACGGGAAGCATACAAGCTCAGCGTGGGGAAGGCCTTGGCCAAGATGTGGAGGGAAGAAGGATGGCGGGGCTTTATGAGAGGAAACGGCACCAACTGCATACGCATCGTGCCGTACTCTGCTGTCCAGTTTGGCAGTTACAACTTCTACAAGAGGGTGGGTGGTTTGTCATGATGGGATGCGGTGATGCTGATTTGGACAGAGCTTTTTCGAACGGTACTCAGGAGACTCGCTCACGCCGCTAGCCCGGCTTACATGCGGCGGTATGGCGGGCATTACGTCTGTCACTTTCACATATCCCTTGGACATCGTCCGTACTCGACTCTCGATCCAGTCAGCGTCGTTTGCCGAGCTGGGCGCGAAACCAAAGAAGCTCCCCGGCATGTGGGAGACAATGGTAGTCATGTACAAGACCGAGGGCGGCTTCATGGCGCTATATCGGGGGATAGTGCCGACCGTAGCAGGCGTTGCGCCCTACGTATGTTATCTGGAACTCGGATCGAAGCAAGGCTAACTGTTTCAGGTCGGGCTCAACTTCATGACTTACGAATTTGTACGACAATACCTGACTCTGGACGGCGAGCAGAACCCAAGTGCGGTCAGGAAGCTGGCGGCCGGTGCTATCAGTGGCGCCGTGGCGCAGACATGCACATATCCATTGTGGGTGCTCTACCCTTGGGGTTGGATTTTACTAACGGGAACAGCGACGTTTTACGACGCCGATTCCAGATCAATACCATGTCAGGGATGGGCTACCAGTACAAGTCCCTACCTGATGCCGTCCGGGTCATCATCACTCAGGAGGGAATCAAAGGGCTGTACAAGGGAATCGTGCCGAATCTCCTCAAAGTCGCCCCGAGTATGGCTTCGAGCTGGCTGAGCTTTGAGGTGTGCCGCGACTTCTTCGTCAGCCTGAAACCCGAGGAGGAGCCCCTACTGCGATGAACACCTCACGGCCGATAACTCCTCAAAATGGACCGAAAGTCATATCTCAACATACCGATAGCCGCTGCGAGTCTTTGCGAAAACGCTGACTTAACAGGTGTAGGACACGGATCCAGGGATAGAAGGGATAGACAAGGCTCCGCAACATGAATGCTTGAACACGCTAGAAGAGACCGCTTGATATTGGCCAGCCGGGTGCAATTGGGGCCGCTTAATACAGCAAAGTAGCAGTTGCGTAGGTGTGTAGATAGAGTTCTCACGAATTGTATGTAGTTGAGATGGCATTGGTTGGGGAACAGCACTTGAGCCTCTGCCATTCTCGATACTCTGGCATCATTATACGAAGGAGTGATACCCGTCGTCACATAGCATGCCATTCTTTGGCTATAGAACACAGACTTGAACAGATATCTTCTGTCTCCGAGTATCCGTACTGAGTGAAGTTGAAGTGGGGCATCTCAAAGTTGGGCCCAGAGTTGATCGAGGAAGTGGGGCAGAGCGCACGGGCCATTTCAGCCCTCACCGCTCGCACAAACTGCCCCACATGCAAGCGCACCAAATTCCACGCTTTTTTTTCTCTGGGAATTTGTTCTTGCAACAACCGACTTTCGCCCATCAACTCGGATTTTGTCGACAATCCGCAGTCACCGTCACGATGGGTACGTAAAAGGCCTCCCTAAGCCTTCGTGTGCGAGTGGAGAGATCTGCAAAGATGTTCTCTGCGAACCATGGCAATTACTCCTGGCGGCGTCTTGCGGCGGTGAACCTCATGGAGAAATCACCGCCCGCACGATGCCTCAGTCGAGTCCGCCTTGAGCATACCTGAATTTAAGGCTGACTGGGGTCCTTCACGTCTACAGGTATCGATCTGCGAAAGCACCACGAGCGCTCGACGCACCGTAAGGCGCCCAAGAGCGACAATGCGTACCTCAAGCTCCTGGTGAAGCTGTACCGCTTCCTGGCTCGTGAGTTTTTTGTCAAAATCCAAAATATCGTCCGCTAAAAATATTCGCAGGCCGTACCGACTCGTCGTTCAACAAGGTCGTGCTCCGCCGCCTGTTCATGAGCCGTATCAACCGCCCCCCGCTCTCGCTCTCACGCGTTGCCGCCAACCTCAAGAACGGCAACGAGAAGAAGACGGTCGTGGTCGTTGGCACTGTTACCGACGACAACCGCCTGCTCCAGGTGCCCAAGGTTGAGATTGCCGCGCTCCGGTTTACCGCTACTGCCCGCGCCCGCATCGAGGCCGCCGGCGGCAAGGCGCTCACGCTCGACCAGCTTGCTCTGCAGAAGCCCACCGGTGCCAACACGCTGCTGCTCCGCGGACCCAAGAACGCGCGCGAGGCGGTCAAGCACTTTGGTTTCGGTCCGCACAAGCACAAGAAGCCGTATGTGCAGAGCAAGGGTCGCAAGTTCGAGAAGGCCCGTGGCCGCAGAAGGTCGCGTGGTTTCAAGGTTTAAATGTCCTCTTGGTTCGAGGATACCCGGGGATACTGGCGAATGTGGTTCATGGCGTGGGAAGGGTCTTTTCATGCGGTTCTGTGTCAGTTTGCCAGATCCTTTTGCATGGCTTGCGTGGAGGTCATGGGCGTGGACCTGGTATTTGGTATCAAAAGTTGATGAATTGACATGGATTGCCGGTGACAACTTGTTGGTGTGTCTCGAGGTGATTTATGACTGTTTAACATCGGTGATCTATCGATTGGCGTTGGTTCCGGTGTGGCTTGCTATGTTATGGTGATGTGGACGAGAGACGGCGTCAGCTTCCTCAGACGTCATATTAATATGTTCCTGCCCCCAGATCCCGATTCCAGGCATCGTGAGAAGTGAGAGGAGGGTTCAGATCTGCAAGATGAGAGCGTTAATGGTTAAACAGTCATCTCTGTGCCCTCTTGATACCAGAACAGTACATCAGCACAGCTCAGCAGTGTCGCCCGTCTTGTAATCCCAGGCGCCGTCGGAATATCATCCCACAGATCTACAGGTCTACGCTCGAGTCGACTGCTCCCAGAGGCACCGATACGCGGTCCAGTTGAATACCATTACATTGTACTGTGTTGCTCACAGCAAAATATTTATCATGTACACGTGTTTGTACACTCTCGATCACCCCCATGGCTTGGACTCTAGACAGCCCGTGGGTGGAAGTACTAGGTACCCTCCACCCAGCATCGTACATGACCCTAAGTCAATAATATACATCGTCGACCTTGTACATTCCTCTCCCGGGGGTTTTGAGAGACAACTCAAGACTGGATATCCTCCAGCGTGACGTCCCCCTTCCTCTTCAACGCGACAAAATACGCCTCGCGGGATTCCTGGGTGTGTTAGCCACAACATCAAGACGAGGATAACGCCAGAACGGAAAGAGGAAACCCGAGGTTAGCATCAGCACCGGATCACAGTTGATAATATCAACCAAAACCGCCAGCATTGCGTCCTCAACCAGCATCACCAACACATCCCTCACAAACAAAAATAAAGTAGGGAAAAAAAAAAAAAACTCACACTCCTCGAACTCTCAGGCTTCTCCCGCCAAACCTTCCCAAACATCTTCCTAAGCAACCCCTCAAACACCTTATCCTCACCCCCCTGATAGAATTTACACACAAAATGTCCTCCCTCCCTCAGCGTGTCGCTTGCAAAAGTGAGTGCCGCCATGCATAGATCCTGGTTTTATAAAAAGAAAACCCCACCGTCAGTACCTTATATAAGAACGAAGGGAAGGGAGGATGAGAAGAAAATAAAATAAATACCATGCTACCGGCGTGGTCCTTGAACGGGATGCCGCTCGTGTTCATCATCCTGCGATAGGGGTTACTAATGCTGTTGAGGTGGAAGCCTTGGGTTTGGGGCCTGCAAGAAGCTGGAAGTTAGTGTGATTCATCGGGGGAATGGGGATGAGGATAAAAGGCGTACCAGGGGGCTGACATGTCTGAGAGGACTACCTGTAGATTTATTAGCTTTCATGTGTGTACGTAGGCCGGGAAGTGGCAGGATGACAGATGCGCGGGGAGGAGTGCAGTATATCCACAGTGGTGACGGGTTTGAGGGTGGTGAGAACAAATATGAAGGAAAGGAAACACACATACATCCACCAACCGATACGACTTCCCATCCGTTCCCTTTCCCACTTCACCACCCTTCGTGCCATCCCCATCCTCTCCAGGAGAGCTCGAACTCTCCCTCGCCATATCGATATAACTCCCCCTCTCCACCACCACCACCCCATCCCCGTCCCCGTCCCCGTCCCCGTCCCCGTCCCCATCTTCCACCCCCTCCGTCCCACCACGGCCCGCCCTCAATCCCATCCGTCGAAGATGATCCTCCCACAAGATCCCCTTGACCATCTCCCTAACCGTCCCCGATAAGAAATCTCCCTGCAGCGCGCTCACGCCCCGAGGCGGCATCGCCGGGATCAAATCAATCCCCAGCACCATCCCCCCCTTCTTCCCATCCCTACAGGTCCGCTCCACGGCGACCTGCGACCAGCTCCCGGGTGCATAGCCCAGATCGACGACGGTCTGGCCCGGCTGGAAAATGCGGTGGCGCGCGTCGAGCTCGAGGAGTTTGAAGGCTGCGCGGGATTTGAGGCCCTGGACGCGGGCGGTGCGGGCGTAGGGGTCTTGGGACTGGCGGGTTGCCCAGCGGGATTTTTGGCGGGTTGTTATGAGGGATGGGTGTGGTTGTTGTGATTGTGATGGGAGGGGGGGTCTGGGTCGGGAACGGGTGAGGGAGAGGGGGCAGGTGGATGGCCTTCTTGATGGGGGGGATTGATGGGATGGTGGGGTCTTGAGGGAATGGAGGGCGATAAATCGGCGAGGGGGGTGAGGTATAAGAGATCTAGAACTAGAGGATGAGGTGAGGGAGGTGAGCCCGGACTTGGTCGCGTGGGCGGTCCATGGTGGTGGCATCGCCAACACTGCCTGGATGAAAAAAATTGTCGGAGAATTCGGTTTAGGGTATCATTTGAGTTTATAAAGAACAGAAGGAAACGAAATAAATCCAAATGTGGTCGGGAAACGAATGGTGAGTTGGGAGACGTGAAGTGAAAATCACCAAATTTGATACGGATATAGCGATTTCAAGAGGTGGCACCGTTAGGTGAATATCTCAGACTCGATTACACGACTACCACAGGGGCTTCCACATCATGACAACCCGTACGGATGGTTTGGAATCGGACTGTCTTGTCTTGAAGGAAAATAGCCACTACTAATCTGAAAGCAGCCAGTGCTTAAGCGGGATTCGAACTGTTAGATAGCCCTTCAGTCACATCACATCGGAACATCTCGTCTCACTTTCACAGCCAGCCTCCATGGCAAGTATGTCATATCATTCAGCGTCACCTAGACGTTCAACAAGCGTATCAAACCATTACCAAAACAAAACCAATACCAAACCCACAATACCCAGACATCCAGTCCATGTCCAACAAACGCCAACGCCGCCAATGCAAGCAACCCACCTGGTATCCTACACAACAGACCATTCGATAACTAGGCCAAAAAACTCGCCCCCACACCCCGCCGGTCCCTCTTAAGCGGCGAGAAACTCGCCCCGGCAAAGGCGTTCCGCACGCCCCCGAGCGCCGTCTTGGTCCTCACCCCGCCGCCTAATGCCGTCTTGGCCGGCCGCTTGACAGGTGCCACCCGCTCGCCCTCGTCGTCCTCAAACAGCGTGGGCTTGTTCGCAGTTCCGAGCAGCTTTCGCTTCTTCTTTTTCGGCTCTGCCTCGTTTGTGACTTCAGTCTTGGCCGTCGTCCCGCTGCTCTCCATCGACCGGTTCTCCTGCTCGCCCGAGGCTTCCTCTGCCTCTTCCTCGGCCACTTTCTCCAGAACCGGCTCGACCACAGGAGCCTTTGTGCGGGCCGTCAAATTCTTCTTGGACGGCGCCGCGTCAGCGAGAGGCTTCCCCTTGGGTCGACCACGAGCCTTCTTCTCGACCGGTTCGGCTTCCTTCTCGGGTTCGCTCGCCGCCGGCTCGACAGATGTGGGCGCTGTTGACGAAGTATCCTCGCTGCTGCGGAACTGAAGCACAGGCACCGTCCGGGTGTTCTCCTCGCCGACCTTCAGCGACTCGTCACTGAGATTAACCGTCTTGTTCAGGAAGGGCGTAATGGAAAATGTAGACTTCTCCACGGCCGACGGGTCAAAGCCTCTCTTCTTAAGGGGTCGCTTTGTCCGGTCGTCCTGACCAGGCGTGTGGAGGATCGACGGTTCCAGACCGGCTTGGACTGCTGTCCTCTTCTTCAGCGGCACCTTGGCGGCGGGCTTCTTGAGCGGGACCGAGGACGTTGTAACCTTGGGAATTGAGACGGAATGCTCCTTGGCCTTCTCTAGGTCGGCCCTGCACTGCTTCAGCTCCTCCTGCGTCGCCCGCAACTTGGTCCTCAGCCTCTCCAGCTTCGTGTCAGTCGCCGCCTGCTGAGCTTCGGCTTCTGAGATAGCCTGCGCGTGCTCCTTTTGCATCCTCGCCTTTTCCTTCTTTTCGTCGGCTAGCAATTCCTCGAGCGAAGCAACCCTCTCCTGGAGCTCGGCCAGTCCTTCCTCTGAATCCTGGTTCTTGGCTTTCCTTTGCGCACCACGCTTCTCTGCCGCCAGCTCCTTTTCCGCTTCGGCAGCTCGTTGTTGAAGCGCCTCGGCTTTCTTCTGAAGCGCGTCCCGCCCCCGCTTCTCTTCCGCAAGCTGCTCTCGGAGCGTCTCCAGCTCATCCTCAGCCTCGCTATTCTTGTTCTCTTGGTTCCTCTGTGTCTTCTGGGCGGCCTTTTTCTCCTTGGCAAGTTGTTTTTCGAGATCCTGGACTTGCCTCCGCAGCTCGGCTTCTTCCTCACTCTCCTGGTCCTGTTTCCGGGCGGCTTTCTGGGCGGCGCGCTTCTCGTTGGCCAATTCCACCTCCAGCGCGTTAAGCTGGCGTTCGAGGGCCAACTTTTCCGCCAGGACGTCTTTCTGATGGGCTAGCTGTGATCGGAGATGCTCCATCTCGGGTTTGAGGACGGCCAGTTCGCGCGACATGGCAAGTTTTTCCGACAGCATCTTTGCCGAATCCTGCGACACGGATCCCAGGGCAGACATTTCGGCCTAGCAAGTCAGACCTAGCAATTAAGAGACGGAGGGTTATGCCCACCTTGAGGTTGGCAATCTCGCGCGACTGCGTCTGCATGATTTTCTCCTGACGACGACACTTGTCTTGCACGCTATCCAACTGAACGCGCGCGTCGTCGGCCTGCTCGGCGAGCGCCTTGATACGCGCATCCCGCTTGGCGAGCACCTCTTTCAGGGAGCCCGTCTCGTCGCGCAGTACCATGCTCCGCAGTCGTAATCTTCGCGAGTCTTCATCTTTGATAAGTAGTTCGGTATCGTGGGTAATCCGTCGGTACTTGATGTCGAGGTCGTGGATCATGTCGGCTCTCTGCGCGAAGATCAGCGGGGGTTCAGCGACTGGAGAAAAAGACCGACCTGTGAAGAGTCCGTCGCCACGCATTTCGACGCGCTTTTCTGCGGCATCGCGCAATATGGCCAATTCAATAGGATATATCGCAGTTATCCTAGATATTTATCGCACGCGTATTTATGGTGTCGCAGTCGAGGCAATTGGGTCGATCAAAGGTGGGCTGTCGCGAAGCTGGGAGCAAAGCAAAGTCCCGCGCGACGGTTGCCAGTAAACATTGTGCCCAAACCAGCTTAGCGCAGTTCCACAGGATCCGCCCCCACCATTGTTGGCTCGTGTGTTCTGACACTCCCCGATTGGCCAACAGAGGACAGATTTGGAGATCTGGGGAAGCAGCTCAATTGGACGCCAAGCTGCTGCGGAAGCTGTCTCGGACCAGCGACATCGACGACTCCCAAATCCGCGAGGCCATTCCCTTCCACTCCTTTTTCCACTTTTATCGTCCCCACGAAAGCCAAGATGCGCTGGCTGCCTGCTTTCGTCTCGGTGCTGCTGGCGACGCCGTCGCTGGCGGCCAAGAAGTCGTCGGAGCAGCGATTCGCCGAATTCCACTCCAAGGCTCTCTCGTCGGCCCCCGTTAAGCTCGTCGATTCCACCTACCGGGAGCTCACCTCTGCCCCGCGCGACTACAGTGTTGCTGTTTTGCTGACCGCCATGGACGCTCGGTTTGGCTGCCAGATGTGCCGAGAGTTCCAACCAGAGTGGAATCTGCTGGCCAAGAGCTGGGTCAAGGGCGACAAAGGGGGGCAGTCCCGTCTTGTGTATGGAACTCTGGACTTCACTGACGGCAAGGACGTCTTCATGTCGGTATGTTTACGCTACCATATGTATCGGAGTGATGCTGACCGTCCAGCTCGGCCTCCAAACCGCTCCTGTCTTGTTCTTCTTCCCCCCTACCGTCGGACCCCACGCCGCTGCGTCTCCCGAGCCTCTCCGCTACGACTTTGTGAATGGGTAGGACTCTCCGTACCGAGACTGGGCTATGCTGACCGTATAGACCGCAATCCGCCGAACAAGTCCACGCCTGGCTCTCGCGCCACCTACCCGGGCGTCCGCACCCGGCTGTCCAGCGCCCGATCAACTGGATCAAGTGGATCGTTACGACCGTGATCCTGTCGGGCAGCGCCACTGCCACGTTCGTCGCCTGGCCCTATGTCGTCCCTGTTATCCAGAACCGTAACGTCTGGGCTGCCGTCAGCTTGATCTCGATTCTGCTCTTTACGAGTGGCCACATGTTCAACCATATCCGCAAGGTACCGTATGTTGCCGCGGACGGACGTGGCGGGATTAGCTACTTCGCCGGTGGTTTCCAGAACCAGTATGGAATGGAGACACAAGTGGTGGCTGCCATGTGTAGGTCTTGTTTTCAGTAGAGTGTGCCTCGCTAACAGGAGTAGATGGCGTGCTGTCGTTTGCGGCTATTGCCCTCATTATCAAGGTTCCCCGGATCGCGGATCCCAAGGCGCAGGGTGTGGCCGTCATTGCTTGGAGCGGTGTGTTGTTCCTGATGTACAGCTTCCTGCTCAGCATCTTCCGGCTCAAGAACGGGGGGTATCCTTTCTCTCTGCCTCCCTTTATGTAGGGGAGTTAGGGGTGAAGTAAATGTGGGGCTGGATGTACAGTAAATATGTTGGCGTCTTAGAAGCGGGAAAAGTTGAGCAAATACAGGTATCATGGGTTAGCAAAATCTGGGCGTGGCGGAGCATGATTATTTGTATCAGAGTTGGGCTTCCCTACAACCTTTCCAGGAGTGCAAAATGGCATGATGCAGCATCGCGAAGAGTTCTCAGGGGACTTTTTATTCACATCCAGCGGCCGTCCAAGAGATGTCGATAAAAATGTGTTGTACTCACCAGCTGAGGTGTTACCTAGGTAGTTATCTGTCCCTACACCTCCACGACTCACACCTGCAGCCGCTACCGCATTTCTACCCAGCGTTGACCCGCAGAAGTCGCGGAGAAGGAAACCAAGATCCTCCAGATCGAATAAAACCCGGCACTCGACTAACCTAGATCAGCCAGAGCTCCAAAAGAGTCGATAAGCTGGATGAAGCTGCTCAAACCCCTAGGCCGTTCTCATACCCCAACAAAGAAAGCCCTGTGTAGTGATTGACCAAATGCAGAAAGGAACATCCGAGTTCATGCCACCTCTCAAGCACGGCAGAAGCTGAGTATACAGCGCTGACCAGCACTGCTTGGACAAAAAGCAGCCTCGTCAGCGGTATATGCTCACCTCCAATCAGCACCAGCGAAGCGGCTTGGAGGCGGAAGTTCCTAGCTGAACTCGGCCAGCCTCTGCAAAAGCAACTCCCTCTCAACAGATTGAAGAAATTCCATCCGTATGTACCTAGGTAGGGAAGTTGCTTCTCGGTCGCCCGGTTCATCAACGTGTGATATCCTGCCAGGCGTATAGTGAGAGTTGAGTGTCGAAGCCAAGAGGGAAAAGGATACAGCAAGAAAGGCATCCACCCCACCGTCCCGCTCCTTACTTTCAGTACGAAGAGGGCATTGCAGGGCGCGCAATTACTTAGACCGCGCTGTACAATACCATCTTCGGACTGACAATACGGTGCGGAGACGGTGAGGTAGATGACGTTCTCCTGCGCTCTTTCATTCATGCCTTCGATACCTAAAAGCCAGTCGAGACGGAGACAGTGGATTCGATGAGATCTGGAAACTCTCATGGGGGTGGATTGTCCTGTATGTATATGCCTGACGGTACAATATTCCAGCTCACATGTTGCTAGTATTGCTTGGCCACATGCATCTCTTGGTAGCCAGTGACGGTTTTGGCTACAGTAGATCCGCAGCGGGCAGGGGGTCGGAGTCGTTCGTTCGGATTCTAAGGATATTACGTCCCCGAGCCTCTGAACTTGTTAAGTGGCCTAGGCATGTGTAAGGAAGATTTCTTGTCCGCTGGTTGATACCCAGCTTATCAGTGCCTCCATGAATCGGGATGCGACTCAGTCCCTGACACGATCAACACAGCACAAGGATATGAACCGCAAGCAGTCCTGGACAAGGTAAGAGTTTTACCCTGCCATAACACAATGCAGGGAACACACGAAACCGTATAGTAGCGACTGATTTTACTCCTCGTGCCTAGGTATACTTGGGGCAGGATCCAAACCGGTTAGCAGCAGCGATAAGTGAATACTCGCGGGTCAGCTATCGCAGAGGAGCAGGCTTCCCTTCGTTGACAAGAGGGCCTTGTGGAATGATTTTGTCCCTATGGGCATTGATAGTATGTCTGCCCCTGCAAAAAAGAAAAACAAAATACACCACCACTTGACATCTTCGACGCCCTCCCGTGCCCCCCCTCCGAAGGCGAGAGGCAGTCATTTGAAGCTGAAAGAAAGGCCGACCGATACCCTCCATCAACAATATGCTTCCGGTATACTATTCACGCCATACATACTCGAATCAAACTGTATACCATGAAAATGCCTAGCATCTCAGGGAGCATCAGGAGATTCCTCTAAAGGAACGGTGAATTTATAGCACGTCTACCTCCTCTCCATCTTCTCATTCCTCACCCCCAAAAAGCATACCTACCGGGTTTCGTTTCATTGTGTGCCCTACCAGTCGTCATCTTGACCTCCTGCACAGGCAACTGGGCAAGCGGCTGATAAGCATTCAGCCAGGTGTGGGACTATGCAATTCCCCTCGTCCCCTGATGAAAGATATCCCCGTCACCATTGATACCAAACACACAGTCTCAGGAGTAATTCAAGCTCGCAGATGTTGGAGGTCTTACATGCCAGCATAATGCAAATCCAAAGAAACTACACGTGAACAATAGCGATATGAAAACCATACAGTCTAGACAACACTCCGATACTCGCACATACACCAACCCCTTGTTTTCCGTATCTCGACTACCCACCTACAGGTAGTCATCCAAACAACCCAATACAAAGAAGTCGCCTAGACCCCCTACTAGCTGTATACCACCCACCCCCGGGAATTCAAACAAAAGATCGGCACGCCACCCGGCACCCAGCTGATTAACACAATCCCACAACGGACAACCAACTTCCGAGCGCCCTCCCTCCTCCGTCCCAAACCCGGCCGACCTTACCGGGTCCATACGAAGCGAGGCAAGGCAACCGCTGTCAGCCCAAGACACAACAAGAACGACGCCCACAATCAAATACTACCTACCTCTTAGACCATACCCACGTTGCCACTGTATATCCCCTAGTTACGGTAGTATATACATAAGAAGCGTTGCACTGAGTCTTTTGGCCTTGGTACCATTGTCCCCAGCAGATAATAACTAACCATACCTAGGTAGGGTCTAGCGAAACAGAATAACAAGACGAATCAACCCAACCCAACACTCACACATAAAAAGTAACTATCCACATCATCCACGTATCAAGCAGCAGACCAGATGTTCATCACGTAAAAAGATACTCCCAAAGCGAAATCCCCAAGAACAGGGCCCGCCCCACGGGCCACTTACATAAGTCGCAGCCGGAAAATTCCCCCGGTTCGGCACCCGAATTATCCTCTCCCCCAAGACCCGTCAAAAAACACTCCGAGTCTTATCCCACACAAGACATTCGCCTACACTTTCACAAGACGATCTAGAACTCTCTCTCCCCAAACAACACATCTGCATTTGGGTAACCACCTAACCGAGCACATATAGGTAACCTCCTCCTCCTCCCGAACGGACCACCTCCCACCTTCCGCGCCGATGAACAGTGAAAACAAAGCAAACGACAGATCCGCGCCGTTTAGCCGGGACAGCAAGCAGCACATGAGCCAGCCGATTCCCCAAACCCGCGGCCCGTGTGCTTGTTTATTTCATTCGCGCGGAACACTGTTGTATCTCCGTCCCCCGTCCCCCGTCCCCCGCTGTTAACCCCCCAATACCGGCTAATCAACCCACAATGGGCTCAATTAAAAACCGCCTCACCACTCTAAATTTTTCCACTCTCTGTCTCTCTCTGGAGGGCAAAAAACGGCGGACAGGACTCCCCGTCGCGGCTGTTTCAGGGGCCTTAGATTGAGCCCACCCCATCAACTGCCGCTTGGCGAATATGGGAGAGGCGAGCAGCAGCAGAGCCCAGCCTAGACAGGCAATACTGGCGAGCCTTACCATGCCCACACGCACCCCTTCTAGTCTGGTCTAGTCCTCCCCCACTGCCAACAAGGCTTGTCGGGGTCGATTGGCGATTGGCGATTCCCCGCACGAACCTCAATAAACTTCCAGATCACCATCTGGGAATGGCAACGACAAATCCGAATAACTCCAAGACCGTCCAATGTCCATATGGCATTCACTCCTTTGACAACAACAAGGAGATGGCAACATCCAGCCCGCCACCGAGTGACAGATGGCACCATGAACAATCATCCAGCCGCCATGTCGACTCCGTCTCCGCATATTGTCTTGGCGTTGAACGGGTGCTCGACGCGGCTGGCTGTATGCGAACCCCAACTGCCAGTGGCGGCTTTTAAGCTGAGCTATAAGCTGGGCGCTTCCCCACAACCTTATTGCAATGGTAGACGGTAACACGCTGCAAGGGCCGGGCCCCGTCTGATAGGTGGTGGCCGTACCGGAGGCAGTCGGCGAAGGGGGGTGCATGAGATGGGATAATACCCCAGATTGCCAGAACAGGTACAACCTTCCCCACACTTTCTCGCCGGGCCTCATGACCAATCGACCAGCGGCACGGCTGCCCTTGCCTGACCACAAATGAAAGATCCATATGGCAGAGGCGATGAGATCGGGGAACGGACCACTCGTCCAACTCGGCATCTGCCATGAGCCCCGCATCCCATATCCAGCGGCCAGTTGCTCGGCGGCGGCTCAACTGCCCCTCGGAACCTCGAGGCCGAGCCCGTGGGCCTCGCGAGCCTGACGGCCCTGTCTTCCTGATTGCGATGCCATGTAAGCTCCTTCTCGAAGCGGGCGGCACGCGTGCCACCCCTAGCTCCCGGGAGCCAGCTCGTCAGACATCTCGGCAGTGCCAAGCGCGTTCGTCCCGGTATAAAGCTCGACCGCCCACCCCTCGTCTCGTCCGAACTCTCCTGTCCAGGCCCAACACTTCATCTGCAGCCGTGGAGTGCAATCCATCGCCGACAACATGAAGTTATCCCAGTCTGCCCTGCTGGCTTTCGCCGCTGCCGTGCTCGCCGCGCCGTCGCCGACGACCCTGGAGCAGCCGGCCAAGCGCGCCGCGGGCTGCTCGTCGGCCGTCACCCTCGACGCCAGCACCAACATCTGGAAGAAGTACACCCTCCACCCCAACAGCTTCTACCGCAAGGAGGTCGAGGACGCCGTCAAGCAGCTGTCCGACTCCAGCCTGGCTGATGCCGCCGCCAAGGTTGCCGACGTCGGTAGCTTCCTGTGGCTCGACACCATCGAGAACATCGGCAAGCTCGAGCCCGCGCTCGAGGACGTTCCGTGCGAGAACATCCTGGGTCTCGTCATCTACGATCTCCCCGGCCGTGATTGCGCCGCCAAGGCCTCCAATGGTGAGCTCAAGGTCGGCGAGATCAGCAAGTACAAGACCCAGTACATCGACAGTAAGTTGCCCCGTTTTTTTTTTGTCTCGGAACAAGACTAACCGCCGCCGCAGAGATCGTGTCGATCCTCAAGGCCCACCCCAACACGGCCTTTGCCCTCGTCATCGAGCCCGACTCGCTTCCCAACCTGGTCACCAACTCCGACCTCACGACGTGCAAGAACTCGGCTTCGGGTTACCGCGATGGTGTTGCGTACGCGCTCAAGAACCTCAACCTGCCCAACGTCATCATGTACATGGACGCTGGTCACGGTGGCTGGCTCGGCTGGGATGCCAACCTGAAGCCCGGTGCCCAGGAGCTCGCCAAGGCCTACACCTCGGCCGGCAAGCCCAAGCAGCTCCGTGGTATTTCGACCAACGTCGCCGGCTGGAACGCCTGGTAAGTCAGCTTTTTGCAAGAGGTAGACTCAAAACTAACAGGAAATCAGGGACCTGAGCCCCGGTGAGTTCTCGACCAAGTCGGACGCCAAGTACAACTCGTGCCAGAACGAGAAGACGTACATCACCAAGTTCGGCGATGCCCTCAAGACCGCCGGCATGCCCAACCACGCCATCGTCGATACCGGCCGTAACGGTGTTACGGGTCTCCGTGCTGAGTGGGGTGACTGGTGCAACGTCAACGGCGCCGGTTTCGGTGTTCGCCCGACCGCCGACACCGGTTCTGATCTTGCCGATGCTTTCGTCTGGGTCAAGCCCGGCGGTGAGTCCGACGGCACCAGCGACAGCTCGGCCACGCGCTACGACAGCTTCTGCGGCAAGTCGGACGCCTACAAGCCCTCGCCCGAGGCCGGTACCTGGAACCAGGCCTACTTCGAGATGCTCCTCAAGAACGCCGTGCCGTCCTTCTAAGTTGTTTTATCCTAGGTTCTTCCGTCAGGGGGATAACAAGACAAGAAAAGGACAGGGAAAAAACGGTGCGAGGCGGGGCGGGATGGAAACTTGGTGGTCTGCCTACCTGGACATCTAGCTATCCATCACTCGTTGCTGTAGTACCTTCTGGTGTATATACATAGCGTCGTATATATCGTTTACGTCGATGATCCGTTGCTGTGGCCGGTTTGTGATTGTGTCTTTCTGGAGCAGCTCGCAAATGTCGCGATGGTATGATCATTTGGCTTCATCGTGGTGATACCAGAGTAGAGGCGGGGTTTTTGTGTTGAGATGATGCGAGGCCCAACCGAGTGTCGTCAAAATTTGCTCAGTTAAGTTACCTAAGGAAGGAGCGAGGCAGGAACGTGTTGGCGAGGTTAGCGCTTCCAGACCCTAGACCCTAACCCTGAGCCCCCCTCCATCCGCTGAAGCTCTCCTCTCGAACTTGCGAGCCTTCGGGAGGTGCGTAGGTTTGAATTCAAATGAGTTGCAACCGAAGATACCTCGAAAACCCCCACAGAACACCAAGAGCTGTCAGCAGTATCGTACAATATACTTGCTCGCACCAATTTTATCCCGTCACTTTCCTCCGATCTACTCTCTAACAACGTTTCGATACGTCTCCAGTATGTTCCCGAATAGATCGTTCTACCTGTAACTGCGCTTCCAAAGCTTGCCCTTGATTTCTTTTGCCAAGACGCCTGAACCGGAGAATAGTCCTCTATTCCACAAAGCCCCTGTGGCAACCGAAAAAAGGTTTCGACATGCTTTATCTGAGCACCAGTAGGTTCCTAAGCTTTCTTCGTCTTCATAGATGTCGTATGACGTCGTTTCCAGCATGGTTAGCCAACCCGGCCATACCGGGCCGTGTCCATGTTGTTTCTTTTCGTTGAAATCACAACCTCGCCCTGCAGTTGCGAAAGGCCCAAGTTATACCCCTTCTAGGGGAAGGTCTCAGTCCAGCTAACGCTGAGCTAGCCAAGTTAGCGGAGCCAGTTGCATTCGAATCGGGAGCTGTGCCGCGGCGGCTCCGGCGGCAGAGACGACAGGTTGTTACGGAATTCTCTAATAGTACAAGTTATTTTATTTAAATCCGGAAATAGCTATAACTCGGCCATAGCCATTGGGAAGTGAGAAGTTTTCGTCACGGGATGAGAACCTGCACATCGACATCACCGGACCGTACCTAACCTGAACAATATTTTGTGACAATGCATTTGATGCCACGCGCATGATTCTTAACTCCAAGGTGCCTGAAGTTTTGCGCGGAATTTACCCTAGGACCCGACGATTGACGTTACTTGACCCTGTACAAAGATCCACAAGGTGAGTGTGTGCTGCCTCAAGGTCCTAGTCTAGACCGTCCGGCACTTCACGTCCTGAGCCTCCTTACCTAATGTTACCTAGGCTTCTTCATCCTCGTTCAGATCATCAAATGCCTCCATGTCCCCATTCGCCAGCATTAAGCCATACAGTCCAGTTTTCTGGTTTCGGTGATTCTCACAGGTTCTCACAGGGTTCTCACTTTTTAGAAGTACTACCCAGCCCTTCTGCAACCCATGCCGTACCAGAGTTACCATTAACCCCCCTCTTTCCATTTTGCTACTGCCCTTGATAAGAAAACCACTAGGGTATGAGTCCCACGAAGAGACGATCGATGACTAGGTAGACGGCAAGAATGGAAAAAGGAGAAGCGATGTCCGGGGACTTCCACCCCCGAGAGCAAATCCACCGATAAGACCGGCCGGCCGGATCCCCACGTTCCCGTGCCGCTACTGGAGCGCGACTCGCTCCTCCGGCAAAAAGCGGTTCGCAAACCCACCCTCAACCGGGAAGATATCTAAACCATTCACACCGGCCGAGCCGCCCTACCATCTCGCCGACATGCAGAATGCAGCTACCCCACCCATTCCTCCTCACCTCGCTTCCCCTCGTGTTCCTCTACGCGTCTTTAACTCGTTCACAATGGTGATGACTTGCAAATCTTGAGAAACTCGCTCATGGCATTATTATTCAAACTAATACGCACTTTATACCACCCACAATCAACCAGCTTCATAACCAACACACCACCCTACCTAACATCCTACATCTAAACCCGAGTTTCAGTCGTCGTGACAGGGGCAGCAGTCTTCTCACCCTCGGCTTGCACAACCTCGGGCTCTTCTTCTCCAGCGAGGTGGCGGGCCTTGGCCGTGGCAGCATCGCCGCCGATGATAGCGGCGTCTCCGTCGAAGAACTTGACGATCTCCTCGAGCGGCGTGTTCTTGGTCTCGAGATACCACTTGACAACCACAAAGAGCTCGAAGGCGAGCCAGATGCAGTAGACAATGTAGTACTTCCAGCCAATCGAGAGCAGCGCAATGGGGTTGACGTATTGGTTGAACCACAGGCTGAGGTCGACGCAGAAGAACATGACGGTGAGACCCTTGGCGCGGATGCGATACGGCAGAATCTCGGTCGAGTACGAAACGAGGAGACCGCAGAAGCCCAGGTTGTACATGATGTAGTATAAAAAGATGAAGACAATGACCGTGTTGCTGGCAGCCGTGTTGAGCTCAGGGAGGCTTGCGTCGTAGCGAGCCAGAGCAATCGTGGTGGCAATGAAGGTGACCAGCATACCGATACACGACGTGATGAAGAGCGGGCGCCGTCCAATCTTGTCAACGAAGAAGCAGATGCCGACGGCCGAAACCAGCTGGACAACCGAGAGATAGATGTTGATCTCGAGCTGCGTAGTCTTGTCCGTAACGCCGATAAGGTTCAGGATGATGGGCAGGAAGTAAGACACAATGCCGTTGCCGGACCATTGCGAGAAGAAACCGATCGAGATGAGAATGAGCAGTCTGTGGCGATTTCCAGGCGTGGCCCAAAGCTCCTTCCACGAGGTCTTCTCGTACTCCAGCTCGAGGTTGATGGTCTGCTGGATCTCGTGGAACTCGACGTTGACAAGCTCGTCGTCAATGTTGCCTTGGGCGTGGACGTAGGCGAGGATCTCCTTGGCTCTCTGATCCTTGCCCTTGGAGATGAGCCATCGAGGAGACTCGGGCACGGTCCAGATGAAGATCATCTGAACGATGGAAGGAATGGCCTGCAGCATGCAGGGCACACGCCACGCCCACTGGCCTTCAAGATGGGAGGTGCCAAAGGCGACGACGGACCCAATCAGCGACCCGGCATACCACAGCGTGTTGTAGATGGTGCTGTAGATGGCCCGATGTTGTGGGTGCACGAGTTCGGCGATTAGTAGCGGCGCAGAGCCCTACAGCAAAGTCAGCCACGCCAGAGCTGGGGAAGAAGGCTGAAACGTACGTGGGCAATGGCGATGCCAAAGCCAAGGATGAGTCGACCAACGATGAAAAGTGCGACGTGGAAACCGATGCAGATGAGAGCAACGCCACAGATCATAATCGAGCAGCCGATCACGACACCAGTGCGGCGACCAAGAAGATCTGCGGTATACGGGACGAAGGGGATAGCGATCATGGAACCGATAGACATAGACGCGGTGATAGCACCCAGAATCTGGCCGCTTCCGAGAGGATTACCAAAGTCTACAAGAGTTAGTGACACCCAGGCGATACAGGATGAGACAACATACTGTCATTCCACGAGGGGATAGCCTCGAGACCGTTCATGAGCGAACCATCGTATCCTACAGGTTGTCAGTAACACAGCTGAGACACGAATCCAAGGTGCTCACCATTCGTAGCCGACGTCAGCATGGCAGCCCAAAGAGTGAGGTAGACAGTCCGCATGCCCTTCATCTTGTACCATGTCACCCTGGGCCACTCGCGCCCGGCGAGCTCAAAGGTGTCTTTGCCCATGATTGCTGTCGAGGAGTCGTACGCACAAGGGGCGGTGGTGTTCCTGGCCGTCGAAGGTCCTGGCTGGGGAGCAACAAAGGTCAAGTCTGTGGATGGGCATGCCCACGCTATGTATATATTGACGAGACGCGCGAGACGGGACGCATACGCCGGACGAGCGGCGGGTAACTACGGTTGTGTGTGGCCACCCAGACAGACGGGTGGTTGGTTGGGCTCCCAGATAGGTAGCCCCAGCGCCGTCTCCTCACAGAGGCGATTCCTTTCCCCAGCATCAGGACCAGCCAGGGTGTCGTTCGGGTCGGCGGACCGCTCATTGACGTGCGAGCACGGCCAGGTCTGGAAGTCGACGCGATGGTGAACATGGCCAGGCGCAAGGCCAGAGACTGGGCTTGGGGCGGGTATGCGGGGCCCCATGGTGGTGGTCACCGTGAGCTACATGGATGTCCAGGCAAGGAAGGTCTCGGGCCGATAGTCAGCACTGTCGATCTAGTGTGTACCAACCTACACGCCGCCTTTCTACTGGCCAGCAGTCCGTGGCGGAATCGGAATCTGTTCCATGCGGAATCCTGCAAGACGGAGGGACTTGTTGGTTTGGGACGTCGAGAAACCCTATCGAAGCTCGGGACGGGCGACGTTCATTTGGACAGCAGCGGGACCGCAACCACCAGTTCGCCAGGTCAAACCAGCTCGTCTGACGCGTCTTGAGTTTGGCGAGTGCAGGATTCTGCAAAAATAAGCCCTTGTCATTTCTCGAGACAACGCGGGTCGCCCCTGCGCGCCCCACGGCAAGATGTGCCGAAAGGGTCGAAGATGGGAAGACGCGATGCGGAGAGTTGGGGTGTCAGGTGCGGGGAACAAAGTGCCTGGTTGCCTGAAATGACAAGCACCAACAAATCAATTCGAGATATCCAGTTTCGCTGTCAGATACACTTCCAACCCAGGCTTAGTATGTTCGTGAGAGAACAGAAAGATGGGAAACCCGGCACGCCACCGGCCTCGGTTCCGTTCACCAAGCACATCGACACCCAAGTTACACAGTAAAGTCCTCCGCCAATTCCAGGCTTCCAGGTACAATTAAAGCTATCCGGGGGCCGCCACATGGTCTGCTTTTAACCGGATACCACCCTACCTTACGGTTGATCTTTTCCCGGATGCTGGTTTGTATGTACGTGTAGTCGAGCTCGACGAACTGCATTGGCCGGGGCATTCCCGATTGTTAGCGACCCTGATTCTGGCATTCGCAACAATGAGCAGCAAGCGCCTCTCTCTTTTCACCTATCGATGCACGGCCGTATTCCCGGAGCCGATTTGCGTTTACCCAGGGAGAGGAACCCCTCCAGAAAGTCGATCGGGCTTCGTGGGCCGCCGCTTGGGACGGAAACACATCCAGCTCTGCGCCGCAATACCGGCAACCTCTATCTCGGGACGCGTAGGGCAGTGTGGAGCGCCGGAGAACCCAAGGCGTGGGCAAGTCGGTGTCTCGAAATCTTGGCAAGGTGTTGTTGCATGTTGCCAGGGACGCTGAGGAAGCCAAGTGAGGTCCCAGCGACCTGGATCGCTTAATTCTCGCTGAGACAAAAGCTTACTTCCGCCCGCCAAGAAAGCCAAGTTCCATCCGCAACGCCACAAGCGAAGATGGTCCCTTGGCGGCGGAACTTCCGCTTGACGTCTTGTGAAACACTGGAACTAGTGTACATCTCCATATCCCCGGGACGACCCGTATTCGCCATGGCTAGCCGCATCCCGGTGGCCCAGCGGACGGAAATGAAGCACAAAAGGTCCAAGATTCCAGCGTGTCGTGATGAGATTTGGTGTCTCGGCCGCCCCAACCGCCCGCAGGGTCCCCACGCCTTGTGGCTGCATCTGCCCCGGGCGCCTCACGAAATCACAGGTCCGCAGGCAGCAACTTCTGTCCTGGTTGGTCGAGGAAACAGGAATCGCGGGCCGAGATGCCACTGCTCGAACCCAAGCCATTTTCTCGACCAAGATAGCCACATCACGAGGTCTTTCCAGAACCTGGAACAGATATCGGAGCACCGACCTGCCATGTCGGTCGTCGCACGCATGACTCCGGCTGGCCGAGGGCAGGCAAGCTGATATCAGCGCAGTCACAGCTTGTTGAATTCATCGTGAACACGCTTGACCTGACAGAGCCGCGCTGAATCCAAAAGGGCAGCGTACCTGATATGGGGCCCACACAATTTCATCTCCCAGCCACTACACGTTCAAGGGGAAATACGAGGTCATGATAACGCCATCGCCGCCCAGTCCGGTGACATTGAGGTATGTAGTTGCGATTGAAGATCTAGAAGTGGCTCCATCATGAATTCAGGGGGCTCCACTGTCACCACTGATTCCCCAGACCCGGGGGGTTTCCTGCAGACTGCGGACCGCAGATGCGTTCTCACCAGATCCCTGATGAGTAAGCCCACGGGGTCAGCAAGCTGGCACCTTGACAGGCAGGGCAACAACACAAAATTTGCTGCAAGACATGCTTCCCGGCTGGAACTTGCCATCTGACTTGAGGAGGCACGTGGGGGGCTCATGGATCACATCTCAGGCCGGGTGGCCGTGGAGATGGATGCGAGCAGCTGGCCCAAAATAATCAGTCTCGGCTGGCCTAGACTGATGACTAAAGACGAGCGGCGAATGGATCCGACTGAGTGGCCATAGATGCATATGAGGTCTCGCCCGTCAGTTCAAAGCCGTAGTAATGGAAGGGTCTAATGTTGGCGTATAGAACCTCTTCTATTCCATCCGTCATCGCTTCTTCAAACTGATCTTACATGATGATTATATACAGTCCGCATATTAATACAGCCACCACACTCTCCCTCATTCACTGCCAAAGCTTCATCCCATAGATCCATAGACCGGATGAGAAGCGGTTGGTCAATCATTCGGCCGCTACGGCACGAAGCTGGTGTCCTAGCCGAATCGAGGCCGGATGCGTCGAGTTGGATCAAGGCCACCGTCCCGCGAGTCTGATGAGAGGAGTCGTTTCGAGTTGTGCTTCCGCTGTCCGCAAGGCAGGCGCTTCATTTGATGAACCTCCACAGACCTAACCAGGCAAGGCCAAGGGAAATGCCCGTGATACCGAACCGCCTGCTGCGCATACCGAACATGGATTTGCTCGCGAGGATTCGTGCTTCCTGTTGTTGAAGTTGCGTATGGCCGGACCAGTATGTGTAGCCAGCCAGACCTAGAAAGGCGCCACTACCTATTGCTATGTTAAGCCGTGATGTTTTTGAGACAACAAGTGAGATGAGGTACTCACCGACGAGTCGACACGAGAGACAGTCATCACCACGGTCTTGCCTTAAAAGCGTCTGGAGATCCTCCGGCTTATCCAGAGTCTGGACAGATGGTACTTTTTCTTTCGCCATGGCGACGGCTGTGGTGTAAACCAAGATGCTCGATTTCGTTTGGCATCTCATCCATGCAGACGCGCTGCCTGCCAAGAAGGCGCCCTAATTCTGCCAAGTTTCACCGCCCGTCGCTTGGCGGTTGAGAACCCCCTGCTCGGGCATCCGGCGCCGAATTGCGTCAGTGCTCCCAGCGGAGCTTCAACAACAGCCCTCTACAGAAGCGCGACAGGCAGAAAACACCATGAACGGCGTCATAGAAGCGCTGCACATCTTTGACGATCACAAGTGAGCGCCGCTAACAACATCATGGCCGGATGGGGAGCTAACTGTCCCAAGCAGCCTGGTTCTTTCGCATACATACACGTCGCGGCCGCTGTCGGCGACACACCTGCTGCCCCTCTATCTCGAACACGCAGCGCCGCGCCCGAACCTGATCTACCTCCCCAACACCAACCCTCCCACGCTAGTCTTCAGCCTCAACCATGCGAATCTGCTGTTTCTCGTAACCTCGTCGACCGAGGTCGAACCCCTCCTCGTTCTCGAGTTCCTCCACCGCGTCGTCGACTCGTTCGAGGAATTCCTCGGCGCACCCCTGTTGGCGCACAAGATCGAGAGCAACTACGATGTCGCCGCCCAGCTTCTCACCGAGATGTGCGATACGGGCATAGTCAATACCACAGAGCCTAATGCGCTGCGGGATCTAGTAGAGGTCGAGGGCTTCGTTGGGAAGTTGCTGGGTAATCTCAACTTGCCCAACCTGCCAGCGTATGCCTTCTTCTCACGGGTATAGGGGCTTAGAAAGCTGATTCCATGCAGAAAATCCGGGTTCGGCGTCGGAAACCAGCCCCACGCTCCGTCATTACTCGCCCAGGCTACGCCAGCCTTACCATGGCGGCGCGCCAATGTCAGACACACGTCGAATGAGTTTTATGCCGACGTAATTGAGACGTTATCGGTAACCCTTGCGCCATCAGGGAGGCCGCTCGCCGCTTTTGCTAACGGGACAATTGCTTGCAACTCGAAAGTCTCAGGGGTACCCGATATCACGCTCACACTGACAGGGCCGTCGGGGAGACACAACCTGAACACGCTGCTCGAACTTCCCGTCTTCCACCCATGCGTGCGTCTTGCGAAATGGAGGGAGCAGCCGGGGGTGCTAAGTTTCATCCCGCCCGACGGCCGGTTCACCCTCGCCGGTTACGAAGTGGATCTTCTGCCCTTCACGGACTCCAAAATCACCAAGTCAAGTGCAAATAATCTGAAGCTGCCAGTCAGTCTCGAAGTCAAAACAAGTCTCGGCTCCAACGGATCCGACTTTGAGGTCCGGCTGAACATAAACAACATCTTCCGGGGAAACACACTGGTCAGCAGGGGAGGCGGAGTAGGCGGGAGGGGATTCAGCATGCCGCAGTCCGGCGCTCCATCCTCCCCGTCTCTGCAAGATCTCGTCGTGACAGTCCCGCTCCCCTCCGACGTCCGCAACCTCTCTGAGATTAGACCCAGCAAAGGCGACGCAAACTACAACCCAGGCGACCGTTTTCTAGAGTGGAGTATCCCGAACAAGGACCTAGCCTCGGGCGGTTCCTATTTCGGTCTACGGTGTACCGTCGTCGGACAAATGACAGAGGAGGATGTCGAGTCGGATCCGACGGGGTTCGGGTTCAACACGCTCGGGAAGAGCGAGTATACATACGACGAGCCGTACCAGGCTTCGCCGGCGAAGGGTTCGAAAAGCGAGGCAGTCGAGGTGGCAGGGACAGGTGAGGAAAAGGAGGAACGACGCGCGGCGCAGAATAAAACGCTCATGCCGAGTTCTGCGTCGGTAAGTTTTGCTGTGACGGGGTGGCTGGCGAGTGGGATTAAAGTGGATAGTATTGTCTTTGATCCACGGAAGAGTCGCGGGCTCGGGGATACGGTGAAGCCGTTTAAGGGGGTTAAGTATGTTACTGTCAGTAAAGGGGGGGTGGAGATTCGGTGTTGAGTTTCGGTGGGCACCTAGTAATGAATCATGAGCATGGAATGACTAGTCGAGGCTGTGTGTTGTCGCCAGTGTCTTCCACCTGGTCGCTCTGTCATGGCCAGTATAACTGCCTCGGTTTACTAAGATGTGTCTGTCCTGGGAGTGTCCATCGGTGGATAGCTGTGTCCAAGACACCTCTGTATAACGAGCCGATAGTTGGCTCGCATCGTTGGATAGATACCGTCTTGTCTAGGTAGTCTACGCCGGTGGCTGTCTGGTGTTGACCCGGGCTTCTGGTCATCCAAATAGCATTCAGTGTGCATTCATCTATATTCGCCAGGCTAGTCTACGTAGTTTTGTAGGGAGCTACCTATTCAGGGGCCTTGCCTAGGTACTAGGTATCTGGGTGACGTATCCCGTCACGGGGACGGGGTGATTTGCTCTGTTCGATAGGTAATGTTCTGGTGAGCACCCGGGTGGGAAGGAGGTCAGGGGCGAGACTGGGGATGGTGATTTGTGACCTTCAACGGGTTGGCGATGGATGAGGTGGATCAGGGTGGATATGTGTTGCTCATGGGCTACAGAGGCGCGACGCTTCATTGTTGGGTGTATATTTGTAAGGGTGAGCTGAATTCTCGTTTTGAAATCGCCATCTCGGTCTGGAGACTCGCCGAGTGCAATGAGACAAGGTGGCCCGTCTCGGTGGGTATTGAGATGGTGATGGACAAAAGGGGAGAGCCTCGTAAGCTTTGCAACTAACTGGAATATACCCAGATCCTTCGTTTTACTTGTCCGCCCCCAGCAAGTCGTGTCTCCCAAGAGATTTGACTTGTTCAAGTTTGAGAATTAGGAGTCCAGTCGAGGAGCTGATATAGTACGTTTACCTGGGACTTCCAACAGTACCCCTACCAGTTTACATACCTATCAGACTGACAGGGTCACCTGCGTGCCTCAACATAATCCCGTACCATTCACAATGTACATGTATGAGTCGATACCCGGAGATATATTCGTCACGACGTCGAATCAGGGCATATTCCCATGACATCAAGTTCACCCTGGTGCCGGGCAGATACAAACTAACAAAATATCTGCTGTCTTTACCAACAAGGCCTCGAGAGAATCTGACCACTGCTTTGTATATCTCGACCCCACTGTGGACAATCTATCACCCTTTCTGCCATACATGACTTGACAATACCCACATCAGGTCCAGCAACGAAAGCATCTGGTAAAATCTGTAGCAGAGCAGCACTGGGTTGACCATCACAACTTGCCGTTTAACCCCGAGGAGAGCAAGGGTGCGTGCGTCCTCCTCTCACTATCGTCTCTTGCTTGCTAGGGAGGCAACCAGAGTACCATAGGTACGTCGGCAACTAGACCGTCATTCCAGTACAGGATCTCCATATTAACACAATGGTATACACATCCCACGCACCGTACTGGTGTTCAGTCTTTAGTGTGGTCCAGCCAGGTATCTAGGTCAACGAGTATAGTCACAGCTCATGAAGAATGAATCCCTATGATTCTTCGCCACCCATCTATACACAATATATCCAGGCATCTTGTAAAGAAACACATACAAAGAAGTCACCCTTGTGACACTTGAGAACTCCCCAACCCAGTCCCCACCAACCCATAGCCACACATCGGAGCCAGCAAAATGAAAGACCCAGGACCGATCACGGTCCGATCAGCAGAGCCCACCAGCAAAAGAAAACCACATTGTCCACACCAGGGATCGAACCTGGGACCTGTCGCGGAACCAGTTCACAGAGAAACTGTAAGGCGAATGTCATACCACTAGACCATACGGACGACTGGCTGATTCCTAGTGTCTGTATCGATCCTCACGAGGCGGTGCCGCGCCCCCTGAGCAGCATAGCCGCACAACCATGTGGTCACAAAACCACACTTGATCAACTTCACACCGCCTCCTCCAAAATCTACTCCCTATCATGGTGATGAGGATCTTCAGTCATCCACAAGCTCAGCCTCCCTTCCCCCCTGTCCGCTGTATCATGATCGCGTCTCGCCTCTTGGCACCCAAAGAGCCGCCGAGATCCTAAACTCTTCACAAGAGAAACACCAAATTTCCAGGGTAGCCAGCCTTGGTTGGCTATCAATGCTTCCCCGTCCCCAAGATGAAGGAACGTCAGATAAACAAACGTACGACAGCAGCTTGTGAATCCGATGCTAATTGGCCCCCAGACGCGCCGGCTAAGCTCATCAAAGCCCCGACTCTTGAGAGTCAGCATTCCTGGTATGTACGGGGCGGCCCGAGAATATTACTCGGGGTGTATATTGCTTGGAGACGAGCCGCTGGGCTAATGAACCAAGCTGTAGGACTGGCCCCCAAGTGGCCTCTGCAGAGTTCCACATGCGATCGGACCTTCTTTGCTGTATGCAAGATTGCAGAATGCACAAGCACACAGGCAGATAGTGTTCGTCAACTCGCTGCGCTGCCACGGTATAGCCGCTTGGCTAAGTGGGATAGATTCACGCGGCGGGACGCGAGGTTGTCTGGATCTAAAGATAGCACATATATGTATGCTCAAGTCAGGCCGGGACACGTGCTGAGGCTCCGTCGGCTCGGGGAAGGATGGGCCCTTCTGCAGATGATAATGTCCTATGCTGCCGCTCGGAGAATAAACTGCAGTCAAGACCAATGGCCGGACCGAGAGCATAGGGCATAGATTCTCCGAGACTAGAGCACTGATGGCGTTAACCAGGACGGGGGATGTGTGAGGCGGCGACGTTCAAAGTGGATCCGGACCATGCAGGTACCATCTCGAGATCTGTCGGGGGACTTGTATCAGTACCTTGAGCCCTACAGCCAGGTACCCAGACTTCGAAGACAGAACAGGCAGGGGACGATGCGGCAAGAGATCTTGTTCTGCAGTCGTGATAGGGGGTATTTGGCGCAGTCGCCCATCTTAGGCGCAGTCGCCCATGTTAGACGCAACGGCGGCAATGGCGTGACTGCGCGGGTAAGTGTCCCAGCGGAATGGTGCCCGGCCAGCCCGTGGTTCTAAACATGGAGACGGTTGCCGCAGCCGCCGACTGGTCGAGCGGCAAGCGCCCTGGCGAGCTGCCAGGTGCTCATGCTGCTGCTGGGGTTGTCGACGCCTCAAAGATCTCGACGATGCAAGATCTGAGGAGCGGGATGATATCACCGTGCCTGGGAGCCCTGGCGATATCAAGTGCGGCGTTTCGAAAACACTGATGCTGTGCGCTAGCTTCGAGGGCCCGGGGATTTTTGGCCAATGTCGTGGCAGCACTCGACCCAACAGGGCCAAGAATAGAAGCATCCCCAGTCCAAGATAAGCGCCACAGGGCGTCTGGACGCAGAGCCTCGACCTTGCATCGATTCGGCGCCAAGGTCGCTTCCTCGTTGCGGTCCTGCGAGAGCCGGAGGGTCGGACGGGCCAATCGATCGGACGCGGGGAAGCATGCCATCGCAGGCATAGATGCGGCGTTTCGCCGGGGTCGCCGCCTTGTCAACCAACCGGTTCGCCGAGTTCACGGGCCCGGCGGTGCTATTCTTGTCCGCGGGCAGCAGCAGCAGCACAGGGCGGACGCACGTCTCCGCAGGGTCGGTGGTCTAGAAATACCGGTTAGACGCCGGGTTCGACCACCACGGCGGGGTGCGCGACTGCCGGACTGACGGACAGCCAGCATCGAAGCCTTCTAGAAGGCGTGCCTAAAATGATCACGGTATCGAGAGCTCTCTTACCGCAAGCGCTGGACGGCGACGCACCCATACGCGCCGACACACCATTGGGCGGTTAGCAGGTCAGCGTGTCTGGTGCCAAGCTCCCATTCGCTGCAGCGTCTGCCTCCAGCCCGTCAACAGCTGGCTGTCAGAGAACGGTGACGACCCGGTGTGCCTCGTGGAGTTTGTCGTCACGCATGAGCTGAGACGGGGCGAGAGGCAGTTGATGAGAAGCGATGCGCGCCATCGAGAGGAAAGAGAGGAAAGCGTCTGGAGTTTGCCGTGTCAGGTGCGGCCAGCCCCACGTCAGCTCGGTGAGGCGGCTGGGGCGGGTAAGGCCGCGCCGTCCTTCACCTTGAAGACCCTTTCTGGCAATCACGTCCAAAAACCCAGATGTTGGGCTCGCCAAAAACAGATCCGTCTGTTTTTAGACGCGCATTCCCGGCCGTGTGCGCCCATGGACAAACTCGACCCTGAGCACTGTGTTGCCCTCACGAATATCTCGTTTGTCGCCCAGTCACCGTGGTTTCCTTTCTGTCGGGTCCGGGGCCGACCAGGCAAACAGATAATAATGTCTCGACGTCGGCTTGACTCTTGAACAACCCTCGGAGGATTACCTGCATATCTCAGAATGACACCTTCCAGAGGGTTGAAGCGCTCCGGATTCCGAAACGAGCGGAAGCAACCCGCGCACTGCCTGGTCGCTTTGGCCCACCCCCAGCACACCGCTTCATCTCAAGCGGGCGAGAGGATGAGCTGTCGCCTTCCGCGCAAACGTCACTTTGGCCACACCGCTTTGACCAGGCCGACCGGCGTCTTGGGGCTGGGCAGCCCGCCCATTCTCCGACCCTGATATTAAACCCAATGTTACGGGTGCGAGGGTCTGGTTGCGACTCGAGGATTCCGAGCGAATACGCTTCCTCGGCTTCCAACGTGTAGTCCGTATACCGTCAGCTACGCATTATCGTCGGCATAATAACGCGTCGGTGATGGCACCGAATGCCCGTGCAGTCTGTCGGCTGGCCGAACACCCACGGCCGGCTCGTCGCTGTCCCGTCGGACGATGTGGTTGGCAGATTCCAGCATCGTCTGCAGTCAGCGTCGACCGGGGCTGGTTTGCCCTCCGTCCGTTCGCCATCGCGGGACTGAGCTTTTCAGGTGGATCACGGTTCGCTAGCTCGACAGCAGCGCAGCGCAGGTGCGAATCGCCATAGCCGCGCCTGATCAGGGTCCCGCCGCGGGATGGTACAACACACGCCGTGACGGGGTGCATGCCGTCTGCATCTCATCTCTGTTTCTAAGAATGGATCAACCAGCTCTCGCGGGCTTCCTTCCCCTTTTTTATTGCGATATTGCCTCTACTTCCGAGGCTTCCTTGGCCGCTCATAGGTCCCTTTCTCTTGATTTCTGTCCAATGAGAGTGCCGAATCCGCTTAAACTGGTCTGTCACCCAACCGGGACTTGTCGGCGGGCATCTCGTGCGCTTCGCTAGCGTGCGTGCTCGCCCCCCCTCGCCCCAGGACTCGGGGAACAAGCGACCACGGCCCCAACAGGCGCTCGACACCTCTTTCGCTGCGGGTAAGGAGCGACAGGATCGAGAGATTTCGCGACGGTTGGCTCGTCGCTGCCCAGGACGGCATCTGGCTGATATTAAAATCTTAAGCATGAAGATTACGACCAGATTGCGGGTATTGTTGCTAAAATTAACCGCCTCTGGACGCACCCTTGCTCCCCCGCCGAGGCGTCATTTCTTGGAGGGGTCGACGATGCAGAGCACGCTTCTGGGTTTCATCCTGAATGGCACCGCCGTGGAGAAGCATGCTCCCCAGGCCACGTTGGGATGAATTGGACCGTGACAATCGTCAGCCTGGCCCGATTCGGCACCCGCCCACGGAGCCTGTATCTGATGACGAATTGGTCCACAATTTGCCTTGTGCAGGCTCGATCTTTTATCGCAAGCCAGCTTGAACGACAGCTGAGAGACGGGGCCATGATGAGGAGGAGAGCTGAACAGTCATCGTGGGCCGCGCTCGACATCGGACTTGGAGATCTGATAGACGCGGGGCAGTCAGATCGGAGGAGACTCTCCCAGAGAGAGAACCCACACGCCGCGCCAAATTGCATGACACGTTCCCCCTGTTCACAGCCCCTTCATTGGCCCTCATGCTGTGAGATTTCGCTTCACACGCTTCATCACCGCACCCGACGGCAATGCTCTCCTGCCTCGATCCCCTGACTGGCCAGCGACGGCGGGGGGAGTCGACGGCGAAAGAGGCTTCCGTGGCCATCTCAGTGCAACAGTCGGCCAGACCCGAGATCGGGGCCGAGGGGCGCGACAGCTAACGGGCAACCACATGGCCTCCGGACCCCAATGACGGAGGGCAGAGGGCAGCTCGCAACGTGGGGTTCATAAAAAGCTGAGACGACGGCCAAGGGCAGCCGTGGTCCGCCATGCTTTCTTCGCCGCTGCAAGGGGGAAACAGAGGAGGGAGGGCCGGCCGGTACCCTCCAGTCGATTGCGCATGCACGCCATCGCCAGCAAGCAACCTCGATAACTGGACCAAAGTCTGGTACGCATGCGCACAAACGGGCCATCTGCAACAGTGGGTGATGCTGGTCATTATCGATAGTTACTTGGTTCGGTTGGCAAATCACAGCCACCTGCCGACGCACCTGTGGAGGATGGGGGCCGGAAATACTCGCAGCCAAGTAGGGTACCCTACAGCCACAAGTCTAGATGCCCCAAGTCCCGGGCGGGCTTCGCAATGCCCTCCCCTGTTTGGGATGATTTCTTGATTGACGATAGAATTAACCAGCAGCTTTTGTTTGCGTCATGTAGTACGGACAGGACCTGCTCCTCAGCGTCGGGTGTCAGGCACACGCGGCGGCGGCGGGGGCTGATCTTGACCGTTCGTTGTGACACGGCGGAAGGGACAGACGATAGCCGCTCCTTGTGCATGTCACCAAGTGCCTAAGCGATGGGGGTGGTGCGTGAAATCCTCGATTCCCACGGTGCGATGCCAGCAGGAAGGAGGCTCTCGAGCTTCCCGGATTGCTAGGCGCCTTGTCCAGATCAGGTTGAATTCGTCGAGAGAGCGCGCGCTGTTGTTTGATGGCCAACTGCCCGGACGGGTGATACCCAAATACCTAAAATATCAGATACCAAAATACATGGCGGCTCTTGCCATCGCTTGTCTGTCCAACGACGGTCGATAGATCGCTAAGCCGGCGAAGGACGGGAAGGGGGGGACGGTCCAGCTGTGCCGTCGATCTACTTGACGGCCACAGTCCGGTCCGCGTGCAGAGGAGAAAAGGGTTGCGGGTTGAGCACCAACAAAACCATGACAGGATGCAGTTGTGCGGCCATCCGAATGTTGAACAACATCGGTCTGGCTGTGCCTAATTTCGTATCGCGAACACAATCCTGTTGTCGAGAAGTGTGTTTTTCTCTGCAGACGCCGGGTCGCCGGCAAGGTGCAGACCATCCATCACAAGTGCTGCTGGCCGAGGGCGTGATGGCTCTCTGATTCTTAGTCTCTTGTGGGTTGCGGTGGGTGCGCATACCCCCTGTCGAGCACACCGGGGTCTGCAAGTGCCTGGCCCGGCCGGTCATCACGACGACGACGGGAGGGCAAGTTGATCCGTGTTGTTCTCAGTTCTCACAGTTCCCCAGGGTGGCTGTCGGACCCCTGCGCCAACACGCAAGGTTCGAAGCGACCCAGCACAGGTACCGGTACCTGCTGGCATCGGGTGGGCAGGCTCGGGCAGGCGCCGTGCCGCCCAATCGTGCGCCTGTTCCAGCACGCTCGCAGGCTTAGCGACGGCGGGCAGGGAGCGGCGACGAGGCCTTGCCGGCAGCACATCGTGTGCGGTGGGGTACGGTTGCACCCATGCACGGTATATTGTACAAGACTCGACAGCCTCCCACCTGCACCGCTCCGCACATGCTGAGCGCTCCGTCGCCGTTGCAGGAGAAAGCACGAGGAACCTCTCCGTCTTCATCAGCGAGCAGCACATTCCAAGAAGACACGGCTGCAGGACAGTCCATCCCTCGTCCATCACAGACATCGCTCGATTCCGTCACTGGCGCCTTGCCTGCCCCGGTCTGGTCGCCACAATCCCAGGCACTCCTCGCACCGCCCGGCTACCCGCTAACTACCTAGCTAACTACCCGCGACGTCTGTGTGACCTGGTTGCGCTGGTACATGCTGGCCACACCCCCCCAGCCGCCCCGACGGCCTTGACGCTTGCCCGCTGCGGTCACCTTTTCTGCAGCCGCTCAGGTACTTGACGAAGGACAGCGCCGACTTTTGTCATCCTCCCTCATCAATCCATCCATCCCCACACAAAGTCTCGTGCCGACGGGTCGTTTTGTTGAAGTTGCACCTAGACAACAGCAACAACACCGACCAGCCGAGCGAGCATCGCCGTCGCTGTCGCCTCTTCGCCTCCCATTCGTGTACGGACGAGCAGTGTCGCGGCACCCGAGCCACCACATTCGCCGACTCGAGAGCCACACGCAACCCAGCAGCAGCAGCAGCAGCTCTGCTTTCCCGACAGGCGCAGCATAATCGCGCGTCAAAACGAGCCAAGCGCCACCTCTTTTCCTCTGCTCTGCTCTCCACCATCCGCACAACCGAACGTGAAGGGATTCGCAACGGGTTTTTAGTTTTTGTCCATCGCATCGCCGGACAGCGGAGGTTGAAAGGGTTTCTTAATCGGTTGCGCCGTGCTTTTTTTTTTTAACCAAGCACCGCGACCCGCAACAGCAGGTTCTGCCGGGGGCAGATCCAAAAATCGACGGACCCGGCATTTGTCTCCCGCCTTTGCGCAAATCAGAGATCCTCACGCGGCGGCCGATTCATGTGTCTCTGACGTGTCAGACGGTGCAGGACACTCGAGACAGGCGCGGAGCGAGAGCCGATTATTGCGATTAATTTTACTCTGGGGCGATATCACCACGGGCTTCATCGGTGGCCATTAGGTGGCGGATCCATCAGCAGCAATCATCGCAGCAGACCGCCACGGAGCGAGCCCGGGAGGGACGCGCAGCGAGGTTGACCGAGCTTCGCACACCGCATCGCCGCCGGACTTCGCGATCATCTGCAGTGACGCCGTTGCTGCACTGGAAAAGCCGAGTCAAGCCAAGGCCACAGTAGGGCAAGACGCGAAAAGAGACGCCATCCCCCCCCGCCTTTGGTTGCTGGCGCATCGTATCCGAGGGCGCGCTGCAGGCTGATCACACTTTTTCCACGCTGATTCATCAGGCCGCCTTGCACGCACCGCTCCGCACACCATCCGACGGCTGCTGAGGGGGTGCTTCCATATCACCATTCCAGAGCCCGGAACCAGCACCGGGCCGTCGCATATCGCCGGGGAGCCCGCCTGCCCTTTTCGACTTTTTGCACCCGCATCGGGCCCCTCGTGCCATTTTCAGCCATTTCATTCATTTATCTGCCGCGCCAGAGGCTCCCTCCCAATCGCCACGACCAGGCGCGCCGTGCACGCTTGAATCTCGTCGTCGCCCGCGCCAGACTGCGTCTATTCACCTCCTACTGCCGAGCAAAGAGCAGACGTTTCAGACTCAGGCCTTTGCGGGGGATCCGCATCCGCATCCGCATCCGCGATTTCCGTCGCGACTGACGACGGATCCTCATATCGCCGTCTTCTCGCTCCTGGGCGTGCCTTTTGCACCCGCGCGAGGAGCGGATAGATCTAGACGGCCGCGCGCGACTCTCTGCCGCTCGTGCTAGACAGCAGGTTGGGACGCGATCACCAATTTTGCAGCGGGCGCATCGCTACGAATGAAGATGGCTACGTTCACAGCCCTCAATGGGGGCTCACCCAAAGCCACAGAAGGAATCAACGGGCCGATAGATTTCGACCGGACGAACGGGCAAAGTACGAACGGGGAGCCCAGGTCAGCGGGCGACGCAGCGACAAGCCAGGCCGAGCGGGAAGGATGGAGCGCCGGCGCAACCCACGACAGGCAGCACTTTTCGTCTACCAGCTACCCAGATTCGGAAAATCCAAATAAACGGAAACGGGCGCACTCGGACTCACCACGGGGCGAGCAACAACCATCACCGCTCGAAAGGACTGATCAGCACGGTCTTCACCGGCCGCAGTCAGAATCACGTGATCGATATGGTACGCCGCATCGAGGCAACTACGGCGCTGATGGCCGCGAGGGAAGCGAGCAGTGGCAGCAGCAACAGGACGAGCGGAACTCGAGCTACGAAGGCCCCTACTCTGCTGGACCCGTTTCGGCGCAGTCAGATGAGCACATGGGCGACCGTTTGAGGAGAGCAACGAGCCAGGGAGACAGTGCCGATTACGGCGGCCAGAACTCGGACGGCGAGGAGCGCGGCATGTATTCGGGCCCGTATACTCCGGAGCAGCGAAGAGATGGCGTGATCCAGTCAGATCCGAAAAAGCGGAAGCGCAACTTTAGCAACCGCACCAAGACGGGCTGTCTGACGTGTCGAAAGCGCAAGAAGAAATGCGACGAAACAAAGCCCGAATGTGAGTCTTTTTGGGGGGAGAATTTGTGTTTGGAGCCGTTTGCTGACAATTCCAACAGGTAGCAATTGTGTTCGGGGAGGCTTCGTCTGCGCCGGTTACCCGCCGCAGAGGGGCAGCTGGCCGAAACCTGAGAACAAACCGGCTCAGATCAATATCGAGTCCAAGGACCCTAACTACATCCCCCCTGGCGCCTATGGGATGCCCCAGCAGCCGCCGCCGTACGGCAACGCGCCCCTGCTTGGCCACCCGTCCAAGCGAGACCCCATAACATATAACCGTACCCAGCCTTCATTACGCATCACGCCGCCCCAAGGTCGTCCACTCCAAAGCGACGACGACAGGCCCACGGCCTCGACGTTACCCAGCGCATCGGTAGGCACACCCGACAATAAGCTCTCGGCCCTCTCGTATGCCACGTCGGCGACCGCCAACGTCTTTCCTACGCCCGTCAGTGCCGCGCCGACCACGGCCTTCTCGGACCGCACTCCCAAGGAGTATCAGAGGGTACCTCCGCTCCACGATCTTACTAGGACCGACCCTGACCACCAGCAGCCACCTCCGCCGCCACCACCTCCCCATAGCAGCACGCTGACGCAGCCTCCGTTTAACCTCCACGGTAGCCGGACCAACACGCCGCCGAGCGCCATCACGCCCATGTCGGCCCAACCCCCATCCAGCGGCGCGCAGGCCACGGCCCAGCTCGCCCTGTCGCACACGCAGTTCCCCAGTGACCGCCAACGCCGCGAGAAGGAGGAGATGCTCAACGGGCGTCCCTACTACCCCTTCGACAAGGAGCTCGTTCTCGAGCGCGAGCGCTGCAACGCGGCCTGCTGGCGCTTCAACAACTCGACCAACCCGAACCTCGGCGTCTCGCCAGCCGAGCGGGCTAGGTTATTCCGGGATATCCTCCACCCGCGCGAGGGCGTGCACATCACGCCGACCGTCATGTCGCCTGTGACCCGAGCTGGCCATGTCGG
The DNA here is from genome assembly GCA_030411725.1 of Echria macrotheca. NCBI lineage: Eukaryota > Fungi > Ascomycota > Sordariomycetes > Sordariales > Schizotheciaceae > Echria > Echria macrotheca. The sequence goes on along the minus strand of MU839844.1, from coordinate 195,043 downwards.
CGAGAATGCCACGGTCGAAGCGCCGTTCAACTGCGACTATGGGTACAACATCCGCATCGGCAACAACGTGTCGATTGGGCGCAACTGTCTGATCAATGATGTCTGCGAGGTGCGCATTGGGACGAATGTGATTATCAGTCCGAATGTGTGCATCTATACCGGCACGTGCAGTACCGACCCGCGCCGGCGGCTGGGGAACAGCGGCACGCAGTTTGGCAAGCCCGTTGTTATTGAGGACGATGTGTGGATCGCGGCGAATGTGGTGATTTTGCCCGGTGTGCGGATCGGGAAGGGGTCGACCATTGGGGCTGGGTCTGTTATTTCTAGGGTATGTTCCACTCCGGCGAGTATTCTTTTGAAACAGTGACAAGTGCTGACGAGATGAAAATAGGATGTCGCGACGTATAGCATCTACATGGGTCACAAGGCCACCCATCGCAGGGGCATTTCCTTTATAAATTAGCTCCGAGTAGTCGTGTGTGTCACTCTTGTGGTTTCTTTTTATCTCTCTATCTCTATGATACCCAGTTTTAATCGGACTCGGACTTGTGTGTGCGTGTGTGTATAACAAGAAAAATATCGTTAACTGTTTTCTCTTTTCTTCCCCCTCTATCCAGTTGTATTCACCGCACCCGCATATACGTATATGTTTCCCTTTTTCGGTTTCCTTATCAGAGGAGAGAAGAGGGGATGTCCAACAGAAAGACCATGGGAAATGAATGGACATCGGTAGCTCTGGTAGCATGCTGGTGTTTCTTAATATTCTCTCTGGTTCCTTGCTTGGATTTCTGTCATGTGGATGGATGGATGGCTGGCTTGCTTTTTTTTGTGTCATTGCTGAGGTGTGTGCGGGTGTTTGTTCTTTTGACGGCGTCGGCGGTTGTGTTTCACAAACTTTTCGGGTTCAGCATGATCATTTGCATTGGCTAAATGGTCGGGGATGGGGCTGGGAATTGAGGGATGGGTGGGGTTGGTGTTTTTATACACGTTCAGGAGCAGGCTGCGGCGCTGTGATGGCTTTTTGCTTTTGTTTAGTTTAGCTTTAGAATAATGGGTGGTGGTCGTGTTTCTATAAGTAGGAGTATTGATGTCTATATGCTGAAGAGTTTTTGTTGACTTTGTGTATGTCTGTTGTTGAGGCTGGGAGGCTTTGGTTGTCGGGAGGTGTGTGGCTAGGGGCTGGGGAACTTATCAGTGCGGTTGTGCCGGTGTGGTAAGAAGGTATTGATGGATGAATGAATGTGTTGTGCTGCGACATGGCCGTATCCTATTGTTACTGGAGGTAGGGTGGATTTGTTTGGAAGCACGTTTACATCAAATATGATGGTTATGGGTGTGCGAGAGAAGATGAAGGGAACAGTTGTCTCAGGAAATGTACTTCCGCGTATTATCACTGAAGTCCTCTGTGATGAGAAACGGCAATGGTAACTCATGGCATCGTAGGGAAAAAGCGACCTGGACAGATTAGACATCAATCTCTTCGCTAGCTACCTACCTATCTAGCGATACACGACTGAATCATCATCCTCGACAATACTTGCCGGTGCTTCGGGGATAACCACTCCTGTACCGGCAACGGCACCGTAACCATGGCCCTTGACCAAGGTGTGAAATAGCAACCCGTCAGAAAGAATAACTAACAAACACCATCACTCTCTTGTTTATACCCCAGCACAACAGATGCTACTATCTGATATGACTTGGGGAATTCAGTAACAGGACGGTCAAGCTGAGATGCCTAACCACCGCTAGACCTCTTTCACATAGAGATAGCTGCCCTGAGAAATATCCTCATGAATACATGTATACCCCCATAACTTTAACTACAAACAAACCTTCCAATACCATACCCGCATCTCCATCCTCAGCACCAGATATCAGCACATGTAACGTTATCCTAGACCATGCATAAACCCCGGAAACTCTATAACGCAAAGCACGCGGATCTCATACTCCAGCAACCGCTGGTAAATGACCACCACGATAAGCATCACTACAAACACATCTCCAGATACATCCCAACAGCAAACAGTCCCCCCAGGATAGAACCGAACGGCAGCCCGCCCAAACAACACCACCAATCCATAAGTTAAAACCCCGATATACCATGCAGGGGAGGGGGGGCGGGGTTTAACAGAGGTCAAAGCAGACTGTTGGAGGCTCAACATGGTAGCCAGTGCTTTAAATCTCTCGTGTGATTTGGTCAACCCCCAATTTTCCTTCTAAAAGCTTTTGAGGGCCTAACGGCTGTTGGTTGGACCCCCCCCCGGCCTGTTAGGCCGAACATCTGTTAAGTCGATAGTAGAATTTTGGCTCTTTTCCCCTTTTATAGCTCTGTTGAGGTGTGAATACTCTGTTGGGAGCGCGAACACTCTGTTACTACTCCCAAAACGCTTACAATAGCCTGTTTAAACCCCCCCCCCCCCCTCTGCATGGTACTGGGTGTTACTCACAGATCAGCTAGACACTTCAAAGATAAAGACCCCGAGGGATTACCCGCCTGCCAGGTATCGTTCTTTCCTCCCCTCACAAAGTACCTTCCTTCCACATCCACCGCCGCTTATCGCCCCACAATTCCCAGACTATAAACCCCCCCTCGAGAACTCTTCCCTCTCCCCAATTCTCTCAAGAAGATTCGTAGAGGAACAAAGCCTCCCGCATTGTTGAATCCTGGCCCCTCGTTAATGATGGCGAGAGACTTCCCCTTCCTCAGTCAGGTCTACAGAGATACTGTATTCCGAGAGGCAGGCGACGAACCGCAATCGTCTACCTGCTAGGCTGGACCTGACATGACCTGACCTGATTCGGGACGTGCCACAGGCTCGAGAGAGTGGGTTAGTCCAGCCCACGGGGAGCTCCAGATGATACTTCATCTTTCCGTGGCTGTAATCTAGACAGACAAACGAACAGACAGACAGACAGACAGACAGACAGACAGACAGACAGACAGACAGACAGGGAGAGAGGTGTCGCCACTACCTCATCTCGTAGAGACACACGCCTGAGAAGTCTGACGTTGACGGATATAGCCCAGACAATACCCAAGATCACACAGTACAACCTGGAAGTACATACCCGAGCACGTCAGACGACCGGTCCATGGCCTGTCTCATCAGCGGCCACTCACTGCCCTCAGTGTGGATGGAATACGAGTATCTTCCTGGTGTTCCTCGGTAGCACGCAAAGCTGGGCTGGAACTAAGGTAGGTCTAAGGCACACCGAGCTCAGCCTAGGTACCTAGTCTAGCAAGTGCTGCTAGACAGAAGCGACACGCAAATGGTCTTCTTGTATTTACCTTTGTGTGTTTGACCTCGACATCGGGACAGGTGGCCATCATCTATGTATGCTCAACAAGAGTCAGAGTTACCGACCTTGGACCTTTACCACTCACCCGACAGACCGATAATACCTTCACTCAGCTTCCACTTTGATGAAACCAACATCGAATCATAACTCCTACATTTACGCTACCCTACACCCCCGAAATCTACTTCTTCTGCCTCTTATTGCTCTTATCACTCGCCGCACTCAACACGCTTGCACTCCGCTTATGCGCCCCGCTGCTCCCCGGCCTAACACTCAGCCTCTCCTTCTCCTTCTCCTTCTCCCCATCCACTTCCTCCGCCGCAACCCCCGTAACACCAGCAACCACACTCCCACTGGTCCCCGGCCGAGACGACCCGCCCTCCGCATTCCCATTCTGAGCGGACATATCAATAGGCGGATCAACCAACGCCCTATCCACTTCCTTCCCATCCCCGACAGCCGCATCACCATTAACCTTATCACCCACCTTCTGCCCCCCATCTCCCTTGGCCTTCGCAACCTCGGCCCTCTTGGCCTCCTCAACCTTGATATCCGCATCCATCCGATCACTCGCTTTCCGCAAATCAACCAACTTGATAACCGCGGCCCAGAGCAGCTCAAACTGCGCAGACACGGCCGCCGTTGGCATGGCCAGCCGCGCAGGGATATCCAGCTCATTGAGCACATTAGTAATCCTTGCCTGCTGCTGGCCCGACTTGTGGCTGAAGAGCTTGTTAATCTTTTCGTACCGGAACGTCGGCCCGCTGCCCAGCCGTTCGTGAAACGTCACGCCGTACGTCTGCTCCTCTAGAGGCGTAAGCTTACGCCGCTCCGGCTGCTGCGCGCCCTTCTTCTTGTTGGCTGCTGTCGGCGCGGCGTCGACCGGTGTCGCTGGCGTGCCGCCGAGAGAGTCCCTGTGGCCGCCAGGTGCCGACGCCGCGATGCTCTCGCGACGGTGGGTTGGCCCTTCGGAGATGGCGCTTCCTGGCACCGCACTGGTTGGCGTCGCGCCTTCCCCGGGGCCTATCAGGCTCTTCCGCTTCTTGGACTTATCAAGATTCAACAAATTCTGCAGCAGAGCTTGGAGACCCGCGGATGTCTTGAACGACGTAATATCGGCGTCGGTCGCCGGATAGTCCAAACGACTATATAGCTCCCGACGCTCCTCGTTGAAGCGCTCGGTCCGAGCAAGAATACGCTTGATCTCTAGAAGAAGCGACTCCTCCTCGCGCGCTTCGTCCTTGGACCGCGCCATGGTGTTCAGCGCGAACTCCTTCCGCGCCTTTTCCATCTCGGGATTGAAGTTCTGCATGATCTCGTACAGCTCGAATTCTGGTCGTGTCATGTACTGAGCCGGTTTCTGGACTGCCATCATCCGGGCCGCCACCTCGTAGTAACGCGCCTTGAGGTCCTCCATCGTCCGCGCTTTCGGTGCAGGCACGACGGCCATGTTGACGTCCCCATTCGTCTCGCCGGGTGGTTGCTCCGGCAGATAATCGTAGCGGTCCCAGATGATGGGCCATCGCAGATCGTATTCCTTCGCGAGCTCGAGCAGGTAATCCGTCTCGGCCTTGGTCCAGTCGCTGTTCTCCAGGTTGGCCGTGTACTGGTCCTCGCTGTACTGCGGCACAGATACGCGGACGTTGTACTTGGCAAACGCCGAGTCCTCTATCTGTTGCGGCGGCCTCTCTCCGCTTGTTCCGTTTTCCTCGGCAGGTGTCTCGCCATCCGCCCCCGGCTCGCGGGGCTGTTCGTCTTCTGCTATTCGCCGCCAATGCCGCAGGATGAGAGCGCCGTCGTCGTCGCGTGCCGAGTTGGAGAACCGCCTAAGCTCCCAACGCGCGGCAGGTTTGCGACTCGCATATCGTCGTTTCTTGAAGACCGAGACCTCGGGAACAATCGCAATCGGGTTGTCTCCGCCGAGGTTTTGGACTTCTCGGGCAAGGCCTTTGAGGTTCGGTCGAGGGCCCGTGGTCTTTTGTTTCTTGGACGGTCGCGGCCCCGAGGCGTGGTCGGACGGGAGGTTGAGGACATCGCGGAGATCGTGGGAGGTCATTATGGTCGGCGGCGGGGGGGGTTTGCTGGCAGCCAGCTGGTGGGTCCGTTCAGCACTCGTTGCACGCTGCACGCGCCGATTGCAAACGCGAATGAAAAAAATCTCGCAATTAAAAGCTAAATAATACAAGAGCGAATGAATCGAAAAAAAAGGGTGCGCCGAGATGCAGAATCGACGGTTTCGCGTTTGGCGATGGATCTTGTGTGTCCGATTGATTTAGTGCCCGAATGGTGCTGTAACTGAGCGACGCGATTTTCTGGCCATCGCGAAACCCGGCTTCAGAAGCACAGACAGTGGTTGGAACTCTCCCAATCAAAACCCGGATCCCTGAAAAACTTCTGGGGACGGGAGTGTGGCACGTGACCGCGCCTTCGCGACCCCCCTGGCCCGAAAGTTTCCTTGTGAACGTGGCAGCTTTTGAAAGCTTGGCCCCGGCTCTGCTGTCACGAAGCGCGGGAACGGTCGAAAGTGACACCAGCCGCCAAAAAAAAGACGAATTCTACGACGGCGACGACGACCCTTCCCCGACGAAGTTCTTACTCCGACCCAAGGTTCCCAATTGATCGGTCCCCCGATCATTCTCCTCAACAAACCGGCCAAGATGAGGCTACTCCTCCCACTGCTCTCGCTGAGCACCGCCGCCCAAGCGCTCTACTTCTTCATCGAAGGCAGTTCGCCCAAATGCTTCTACGAGGAGCTCCCGCATGACACGCTGGTGGTGGGCCACTACACAGCCGAGGAGTACGACGACCACCGAGGGGGTTGGTTCAAACACGACGGCATCAGCGTGTACATTTCCGTCGATGTACGTTTTCCACCTTCCCGTCCCTACCCCTATATCAGCTAACCCTCTTAAAAAGGAGGTCTTCGACAACGAACACCGCGTCGTCTCTCAACGCGGCGCCGCCTCGGGCAAATTCACATTCACCGCCGCCGCCGCCGGCGACCACAAGATCTGTTTCACCCCCTCCTCCAACAGCGGCCGCTCCAACTGGCTCTCGCTCTCCCACCCCAACGGCGGCATCCGCCTGACGCTCGACGTGGCCATTGGCGAGACGAGCGCCATCGAGAGCTCGGACAAGAACAAGCTCGAGGACCTGGCGGCGCGCGTCAAGGACCTGAATGCGCGCCTGAATGACATCCGGAGGGAGCAGGTCTTTCAACGAGTTTGTCTTCCCAACTAACCTCTCGCGAATAATCACCGCTTTACTAACGGTATGCCAGGAACGCGAAGCCGAGTTCCGCGACCAGTCCGAGAGCACAAACGCCCGCGTCGTCCGCTGGATCCTCATCCAGCTCACCGTCCTCGGTGTCACCTGCGCCTGGCAGCTATCTCATCTGCGGTCCTTCTTCATCAAGCAGAAACTTACATGAGGAGACTCGAGGAGTTGTTTTCATATTATATCTCTGGGAGTTTGTTTTCTCGGTCGGTAGGCATGCAGGGCGGTCCTATCTCGGGGAAAATCACGGGTGTAGATGTGGGTCTAGGGTCGATTTGTGCCGAGGGTGGCGTGCTGCAGACAGACCATCAATCACGACGACAAGGCGAGGCCATATAGGAAGAGGGCATGCGTGGCTTGGTGTCAGAGCTGGAATTCATGGATTTGGAGCCGGAGTTAGATGCTATGATACACTAAAGGTCATGTCTCTACTGTAATGATATATAACACGGTTGGAAACGGTTCCCGCCGTCGAGTTTGCGTTTTGCTAGTCACACGCGGGTGCTATCACGACACAGACTGAGCCTCATATTGCCTCTTGCATTCCTAATCTAACTATTTACCGACATCTGATGGTAGAATGACACCTCCACACACTTTTCAGCATGCAAGACACCAACCCTTCACCAGTCCGCTGCTCCCTCGGATCATCCTCACTGAACTGGCCTGCTCTAGCTCAGTGCCACCATCTCTGTTCAACCTGAACCACTTCCTAACAAAATCCCCGACGCCTACTATGAAGCCCAAAACAAATGAGAGACGAAAGACAAGACATCCTTCGCCAGAGTGCTGCTTTTCGCCAAGACCACTGACAACAGTTTGGTGCTGAGAAGCCATGCTGTCGTCAGACCCATTCATTATTCCGCAATCACAAGGAAACCAGGGAATACGCAGACGTCCTCCAAGCGGCTGAGCGAAAACTCGATCGGCCACCATGTCGTTCTTTTGTATGTCCTGAAGCGGGATGTGGATTATTAAGAGAGGTAAGGTGGGTGACAAGCGTTCAGGGTGATTTTCCTTCCCGGCCAGCCCCAGAATTAAAACGCCTTCCCGGCAACCGAAACGAGGAGCAGACCCAAGGACAAGAAAGAAGAACGCGATCGGAGCGGATTACTGTGGTCGTCATGACATCTCCGCCCCTGTTTGCTCAAAACCGCTTGTGAAATGAAGGTATCCTCTATGTTCATGCAAAACCGAGAATGGATGTTCCGGCAAATCATGCAGCTATGGTTGGCGCAAGTCTGTCTATATAGGTCGTCATCGTCGTCCTGTTTGATACCTGCTATTGTTAGAAACCGAGTGAGTCCAACGAGGAATGTTGACCTACTCGTATCAAGGTCAAACAGACAGCAGTGTCTCCACTTAACCGCAGCAGAGCGTCTTCATGAACTTCTGGAAGCCGGTAGGCTGCGGTTGAGGATTATTCTGCGGCGGCACCTGGGTGTTGGGGACTGCGGCAAGGTTCGTCGGCTGTCTCTGGGGTAAGGTCTGGGAGCTGTGCTGGAATTGCGCCTGAGTAGAGCCCGTCGGCGTCGGCGCGGCCGCCATATAACCCCCGGGCCTCGAAGCCCCCAATGCGGGGACGTTTGGCCGACCTTGCTTCGACTGTCGGTTCGGTGGCGTCGGGGGTTGCGCGGCGTTTAAACGAGCCATGGTGAGTTGCTGGGCTCGAGCATCGCTCTGGTGGTGCGTCGTGGCGCCTCGAGAGTTCGCGTGGATCTCCATGGCTGAGGCGCCAGGCCGGGCGTTTGGGTTGTGGAGGGCACCGCCCCTGTCCCAGTCCCCCTTCTTATCCGGCTTGCCGACCTTCATCCAGTCGTATTCTCCGTCTTCAACACCGCCTGCATCTTTCAGTGCCTGGGTGAAGAGTTCTCGCAGATAATCATAGTCGGGGGTGTCCTCGAAGCCAAGATTGCGGACATACGTGAGGTACTGAGCAAACTGATCCGGGAAGCCTTCGCAGAGCTCCTTGATCTGCGTCGTCTGCTTCTTCTCGCCAATCTTCTCGTACTTCTGCTTGTTCGTCGCAGCCTTGAGCCCCTGCCATGGCAGACCTCCTCGCAGGAAGTACATGAACACATGGCCAAGCGCTTCCAAATCGTCTCGTCTCGATTGTTCGCGACCAAGATGCGTGTTGATACTCATGTACCGCGCAGTTCCCGAAAGCGACTTGCGTTCCCGGTACGGTATGTGCTGCTTCGTCTTAGGGTCGCGATACTGCTTCGCCATACCGAAATCCACAACGTGAATCACATTGGCCGTCTTAGTGCCGGGCCTGCCGATCAGGAAATTGTCAGGCTTGATATCGCGGTAGATGAGATTCTTCTCATGGATGGTTTGCACCCGCGAAAGCATCTGCTTCGCAACCATGACGACCGTCTTCAACGTGAACCTCCGATTGCAGTGGTCGAACAAATCTTCCAGGGATGGCCCGAGGAGATCGATGACCAGAATGTTGTGAAGACCCTCTTGGCCAAAGTAATACACATTTGGGATGCCGGCTAGCGCAACTGTTAGCAACAGCGGTGCGTCTTTTGGAGATTCGACTTACGGCATCCAACAAGGATCTTGTACGTTCGGTACTCATCGCGCAACTGAGGGGCATCACTCTTTCTGGGTTCCTATCGCGGTTGTTAATAACCATGTCGCCGTGTGTACAATCGGCGGGACGCGTACAAACTTGATAGCAACCTGCTGGTTGTTGAGGAGGTTGGTCCCCTCAAAGATAACACCAAACGAGCCCTCGCCGATCTTCTTTCCCACTCTGTAGTGGACACCCACCACATTTGACGAGGAGGATGCCATTTTGACGACGCGTTATGCCGGGTCGTGAGCGGCTGTGAACGGTGCAATGGTGCAGAGACGGCTGCCTACAGCGCCGAAAGACGATCGGCGATCTTCAAAGAGCTGGTCGCCAGATGTCAGCGAGGTTGGAAAGAGATATCAACAACGCGATGGATTTGATGGTCGATGCGCGGTTGGAGAAACAAGACTATCGGCTGAAGTCTCACGGTGACGATTGTAGTGGGGACGGGCGGTGGGCAGAATTCGGGAAGGCGAGGCGTTGCAGCAAGGCTTGGAGCGACAGTGATGGGGACACCACACGACCAGGCGCCGCAGGCTGATTAACCAAATCGTCCGACTCACCCAGATCGACGGCCCAATGCCTTTTCCTCCTTTTGCTCCTGTGTGCAATCGGAACTTCACCGTGCGTGGGGATCGAGACAGGCGAAGAACGACAATGGAACTCGAGAGCTGGAATTACGGACAACTGTTGTCGTGGTCCTTGTAGTGTGGTTCGGAGGCCAGCTGGTAGACGAGCTCCCGTGCTGCTTCAGCCGGCTCCAAAGCCTGGCAGTTCTCGTCCCAGTGACGGCGGGCCGGGAAGCGGTGACGGGGTGGTGGCGCGATCGCAGTCAATCGCGTCCAAACCTTGCCGTCCGCGTGCCCTTGGGGAAAAGGCACCCAGATGTCGAGGGATGGCGGCTGTCGCGTGTGGTTGCGGACTGACTGCGATGGATGGAGAAGGAGGAAATCGTGGTGTCGGTGGAAAGGCACCAGCAAAGCCCAGACAAGCAGAATGAGGAAGGCAGACTGGTCGGGGCAAAAGACGGGCAAGGGAGGATCAGGTGCACGGCCAATCTCAGCAGGGGCTGGGGGCCGGGCTGCGGGTGCGAGCTGCGGGCTGCGCAGTGGCTCTCTCTCTCTCGCTCGCAATTGTCAAGGACCGTCGGCCGGCTGGCTGTTTCCAGGGGCGCACACACACAACCCTCGACCGGCTGGCATTTCAAGGCATTTTGCACGGGTTGCAACGCCACAACCATGATCCAAAAGCCGGGGGATTTACACAACAGTTCATGCTGGACACTGGCCAGTGCAGGCTGGATGCAAATCACAGCTCCTGCCGCGCGGATGAAGGTGGAGAGGACCATGGCAGGGTCAATGGCGAGGCTGGCCCTTTTCGTCGGCAACTGCAGCAACAGCTGCACCTGTGCTCGTGGTTGTCCCGAGGCAGGGCGTGTCTCTGGGCTTCTCCGCTTCAGCTATCGGCCATGCAACCGTGCAATCTCATGATTGGCCGTGTCCAGCAGGCCAGCCTGCTGTTTGGTGAATCCACTGGCTCACGGCGGTCAAGCTGTGAGCGGTATCCCGAAATAAGTGCATCCACTTACCTAATTGCCGGCTCCGCTTTTGTTGACCTTCAGTCTGATAGAAACAGACCTCACCGCTCTCTCTTTGAGATGTCGAACGGGCAAACATAACTACTCTAGGGAATAGTTACATAGCTTGGTGGCGTCGCGCGGGCGGCATTGACCGACGGCCAGAAAGATCGCCCCTCCTTGGTTGTTGGGGCTCAGCCTAGAAAAAAATCCGGGCATCCCACACACAACACGGATTCCAACGCGGCCAGGTCTGCTTGGCAAACCCCAGTCCACAAATTCTCGATCTCCGCCGGCCGCTCGCTCGGTTCGTCGAGGAAGGGACCAGGGAAGCGAAAAAAACGAGATGGGAAAAAAGCACCATATCCGCGACACTTGGAAACAATGCAGGGACCACTGATGGTACGTTTGGATTTCACACCCGCTCGGGGTGACCCTGCTTTTTGCCCATTGATTTGCGGAACAACTCTTCTTCTCTCTCTCGAGAAAAGAAAAGAAAGGAAAAATTGTTAGAGATTGTCTTGGACCGCCCAACAACAGCACGCGACAACCAGTCGTGCCGACTTGCATGATGGACAAAACGAACACTTGCTCTCAACGAAAATGCGAACTGCCTAAACGAGATAAAATACCTCCAAGGTCAAGGGGTTCGTCAGCGAATGAGCATGCTTTGAACGAACCCTGCAGCAAGCAGCAGGAGCAAAGCGGTCCTACCTTGTTCGGTCCCGTCCGCAATGCATTTCTCGAGGAGTGTGTGTTGGCGATGTGGATGTCCAGGACTCCAGTTCGACGTGACCAAATTGACGCCCTGGCAGTAGTTGGCTGCAACCAAGCAGTTGATGCAGGAGGGCGGCTAAAACACACACACACACACACACACATTTCGAGGTTCTGCTTTTGGCGTCCCGCGTCTGTCGTCTGTTTCTCGTTTCTTGGCGAAGCTTTTGCAAATCTGAGAGCAGAAGAGAAAAGGCATTTGTCCATGCGGTGAGAGGAGAGGCGAGAATCGGAAATCCATGCTGCCCGGACGGGGTGTTTCTATTCGCGCTACGGCCGGGAAAGCAGGAAAGTTAAAGCTCGACTTACTAGTATGAATGCAAGCAAGCTTGACACGGGAATCCGTCGATGGCCTGCCATCTCGGCACTTGGGAGACAAGATGAGATGCAATCAAGTCGAGTACCGGCGGTTCGTCGGATATCATCAGTGTCGTGTGTTTCAACTCTTCCGGTGGCTTGAACCCCCGCCCCCAATGAAACGCCCCGACAAGCTTTCCCCCATCCGAGGGGGGGCGTCGGCGGCGGCGGCGACAGGCATGATCCATCACAGCCAACGGTGAATAAAACGACATGGTGAGTCTCCTGTGGTTTTTATCTCATCACCTTTCCAGCCGCACTTCTCGCTCGAATCCTTCCAATAATGTCTACTAGGTCTACTTGCTATCTAGGACAAGCTGACTGCCTAGCATGTCATAGACATCTCGCCTCAGCCTCGACAAAACCTCCCCATCGCCGACGCTTCAGGCCCACCAAGCTCGTGTGGCACAACATCACAGAATTACAGCCCGGAACCAGCATCGTTACACGGCAAGAAGGTCCACGTTCCATTCTAGGCACCCGACCCTCAGCCTCATGTTCCGAAGAAGCAACCTCCTCCCCCACGTCTGGCTAGCTAGCTACCCCAGTGATCTTTCGTGATGCTTCGTAAGCCTCCAAGAAAAAACTATGTCACAGATTACTTGTACAGTTTCGGTTGGATTTTCAAAACCCCACCGTTTTGTTACGCCTTCAAAGTCCCAATACACCGACAAAAAAAAGACCCAAAGAAAAAGTTTTGGGAGTCCACCTGGACTCGAAAGAGGGACTTCTAAACCGCATCCCAGAAAAACTCTAGCCCCCGAGTACGTCTTCCGCTGAGACAGAATGTTCCCCCCAAACCATGCAGGTGCAAAAAACAAAACGCTCTCTATAACTCCAACGGCTGGCTGCCGAGACCACCAAATAAGACCGGACGGTCGGGGTCAGTCCCTTGGATGGCTGCGGTAAGGCGGCGATAAGCATCGGCAACGGTTCGGTCCGCGCACTCCTTGACGCTGATATACCATGCCTCAAGTTGATGCTTTTCGACGTACGTCCTCAGTTTGGCGTCATCGGCCTTCATGACGTCGAGTAATTTGTTTTGGAAGGTCTCGTCCATGCTGGAGAAGCGGCGGTCCAGCTGGGTTGTAAACACGCCCAGTGCATCAGAGGGCTTCACATAAGGTAGATGGCCGTCTTTCGGCAGATCTGCGGCGATGTTAGCAAGCTTCGCGGAATGTCAACCAAGCAAGACTCACCCTCGTTGGCTATTGAGAACATGCATCGGTAAGCTGTCGTCTGGCCTATAGCGGCAAGCTGATCCGAATCGTTCTTATCGTTGGTCTCGTTGACGTGCTTCCAGTCGTCCCGGATCAGACACCTTCGCCAGATCAGTCGTTCGGCATCACGGCGCTCTTCACCCTTTAGGCCGTATCTAGCAACCTGCAAGGCCCAGAAGAACTGGTCGCCACCAATCGCATCGATATGACCTGGCGGCAGGTATGCCAGAGTAAGCAGGTCGATGAGGGTAAACGGCTGCAGCGCCTCGTGCTTAAGAAGGCGCATCATGCCGTCCTCAAAGATCTGACTCAGGACCTTGTGCTTCTTCGGAATGAGGACGCCATGCTCCTTCAGCGCCAGCTCCAGGGCAGCCGCTTCGTCAACAGCCTCCTCGATCGTGGGAAGGATCTGGCTGTATAGCAAGTCCTGGATCTTGATGAGAGTGAGTTCTCGATCGATTTTCTCGAGGTTGGCACCGTGTCTCGCCTCGCTGTCGGAGTAACCGTTCGCTGTGCTATCGCCGTTGACTGACGGTTCAGCCTCCTCGGCCAGCAAAGCCAACTTCCCCAAGCTCAGCTCGATCTTCTTGTTCCATACTTGCTGTTCGCGGCTGAGCCCAAGATCCAAGAGCGTCTCCGCAGCGTGGTCAATGTCCTTTTCTCTCTCAATATCGTTGATCCAAGAAATCTTGGCAAGCTCGGGTTTGGTGCGGAGGAAGCGTGTGGCATAGCCGTGATTGTCGTAAGGGAACTCCAGCACCGCCTGGACGCCGCTGTTCTCGAGTAGGACCTCGTATGCACGATAGGCAAACTTCTCCCCGTACCGAGTAAAAAGGGCACCCATCTCTTGTTTCTTCTTGTCGGCTCCCCTGAGCTCTTTCGCGGCGGCTTCGGTGCTGATGGGAAGAGCCTCGGCCTTATGCTCGTGGGAGAGGATGAGCTGCACGTACACCTCTGCCAGCGAATCAAACGCTGAATACTTCTTGGCAAGCTCGATGGCGTCCTCCCAGAGGTCAAATTCTTTCAGCCTCAGTATCTTCTCATATGTGTCGTTGGCATAGGCGCGCTGGTAGTTCTTTCCCCGTTCCTGGATCTCGGGGTCATCCCGTTCAGATGCCCAGCGGATGTATTCGTTGAGGGCGGTGAAATAACGGTCTGTGAGAGCCGGAAGGGTTTTCTTGATGGATTCCAGAACCCTCCCGTTCACCTGCGCGCGTTCCCGGTCTGGCACAGACCATTTATTCAGCCATTCATAGCAGAACTCGATGAGGCGTTTGAGGTTGGTCGTGATGAAAACCGTAGACGTCCATGGCTCAGGGATGGCATCGCCGCCTGCAGCCTGCTGAGGATCCACGCCGTAGAAGTGCCAGTTTTCATTCCGGTATTCGTGAGCAGCACGCAGCGCGCCATTCATGATTACCACTGCCTCCCACAGCAACCTGTTCAGACCCTCGTTATCCGTGGAGTGTTCGGCCCAGGTGTACTTGATAAGCTGATATCCCCAAGCAATGAAGATATCTAGCCTCCACACATCGTTGAGGAACCAATGTCGAACGGGGTCTACTTGGCCGATGGCCGGGTTAGGCTCCGTCTTTTGTTGCTCGTTGATGTAAACTGCCGTTTCCGAAACGAGTGTCTTCTTATCACCTTCGGGTCGCTCCGCAAGAAACTGCTGATGCTGTTGCCAAATCCATGTCGCCACAGCCATCTTCTCGGCGTTGTAGAGCAAAATAGACCGGGTCCGCATGTCTAGAAGCTTAATGTCCAGGATCGAGATAAGGCGGTCCAGATAAGCAACCCGGGTCTTCATGTTGTTGTCGAGAGAAGCCGGGAGATTGACGATATACGATGTCTTGGAGCTCACGATCTCGTGGCTGAGCTCTATTGCGGCATTCCCAATCTGTTGCGGAGAGAAAGGCAGCTCCCTACGACCCTGGAAAACCAACGGATTGTCGGTCTTCATTCCGAAAAAGACGGCCTGTTCCAGCTTACTTTTAGCGGTAACCTCGGGCGGTTTGTCGCTCGCAAAACGGTCCACATCGGCGACCGCTACTCTGATCGTTCCGACTCCCTGAAGCAGCAGGACGGCGGCGGGATTCTTGGTGCGGTGCCTGTGCGGGCGCTCTCGTTGGTCGTCTTTCTCGCTACCAGCCGGCTCTTCGATACCGGACCCCGTAACCTGTATTTCGCCTTCATCTCGGAAGTCGATGACATCCTCAAAAGTGGCGGGAATAATATGACTGTCTTCCTGTAACTGTGAGTCTGGCGAGTCGGGGGGCGCGGCCATGGAGGCAATGACGACTGCTCGGTCGAGGACGACGAAGGCGACGAGCCCGGGGCGGGGAAGGTATACACGCGGTTTCGAGGCGGCCGAAGCACGGACGGGTGTGAAATCCGAGGTCAGCGGCCTCACCATTCCGATACTCGCCTCCTTGGCGGACATGACGACCTCGACAAGAGAGTATTTGACCTGTTGCCTGTTGGAGACTGAGATGAGAAGGAGCAGGTGCTGTAATTCATCTTGGTCATATGACAGGGCCTGGCTGAGGCGGTTCATATCGACATACTTCCTTTCCAAGCCGCGAGGAACAAAAGTGAAATCGACTACTTCAAAGGATTCCGGTGGAAATAACTGGGTGTCGGGGTCCGCTTGGTGTATCGACCGGAGTAGGTCTTCTTTGATGTCAACGTCGGTGAGCAGATCATGGCGGCCTCCTCTCTGTACCTTCCAGGAGCTCAACCTCCCTCTGGAAGTAGCTGCGACGACCACCCGCTCCCCAACTGTCGATCCCTGGCTCGTCCGCACGGCCGCAATATCACCCCGCAGGCTCGTAGAGCTCAGCGCGTTACGGAGACTTCCGAAGAAACCGCCCGAGGAGTTGCTAAGACCGCTGCGGAGGAACTGCACCGAGATAGCCGGCCGTCCGTGGGAGTCCCTCACATTCATGTACGCCAGCCTCCCACTGCTGAAAGCGAGGATAAAGCCTGCAGATTCGGCGTTGATAATCTGCACAACGTGTTCCCCGGAAAACATGCCCGAGATCGAATCTTCGACCCCGCTCCGTTGTTGACGGATAAAATCAAGAGTTGCTGCATTTGATATCGACTCCCAGTATGCGATCTTGCCGCTCACCGGCATCACTATTACCAGCCCTGGCTCCTCGGATGCGGATGATGGCGAGACGAGGGAGCCGAGTGGCAGCGGATCCGAGGCATGTTTCGACGGATATGGCAGGGTGAAGGTGAAGGTTTCGGGCGAAGCGGTCGACGAGGTATACGGCCAGACAAAGGCATGTGTATGGGTAAGCGTGAGGGCGTATCCCGTTGATGAGTAAATAGCGCCATGTTGCCGGTCTTCACGTTGGTCAGCATTTTACGACGGCACGACAACACATATCAACTTACTTTGAGCATCTGCTCGCAGCCTATCGGGCAGTCCTGGAAGCTTGCTCACCGTGTAGGCGTTGTTCTGCGTCTATAGTCCAAAGGTCAGCAAGAACGTCAACGATTACGGCATGTAAGTGCTGCTACTGACCAAGATGACGCTTCCATCTCCTTTGCCCGTTCTTTCGCCGACCTTGGGCTTCTTCGAGCGGAAGCTCAGCTCCTTGCGCGGTGCTGCGATCGCCTCAAGCCCGTCGCGTTTGAGCGGGATATCGATCTTGTCGGGCTTGACCTCAAACATCTCCGGGGCCGCATCTGGGTTCACGAATGTCGTTTCGGAGAGCGGCAGGCGCTGGCGCTTCGCCTTGGGCTGTTGCAGCGAGGTATCCGAACTCAGCGGGCGCTGTCTACGGCGGCTGCTCCGGGTGCCCTTTGCAGGGCCGCCTTCGTGGAGGGAAGGGGAAAACATGGCGGCGCGGTCAAGCGACCAGCAATTCGGGGAGTCGCTGAGGGAAGGTGCGAACGCGACCGGGCTCGGATCGATGACTCGGGCGGATTAGAGCATGGCCCGGGTGCCTGGAGCGATGGAAATTGATGGACGGCGGCGATGCGGATGCGAGGTTGAGGTGGATGGCGGGACGAGGGAGATGGGGACAGCGGCCGAAGGTTCGGTGTGTGTGCAGGAGCCCAAGTGACGAAGCATTCATCGATTGGATCTTGTTGACTTGAGCAAAAAATCCTGAGCGCGCTACTGGCCAGTGCCCCGACCGCTAAGGTACCCCCAGCTGTCTGCCAGCAATCCGCACGGCTTAGTCCCGATTGAGCAGCCCCACTTGGGCCACGAGGAGCTGCTGGCTGAGGCGCAAACACGCAGACGGCTGGGCAACGCGGAGAGTGGCTCGGGCCAATCAGCGGCCACCAAGTTTCGAAGAGCTGCAGCAGCTTGGATCTGGTCGAGATCGATTTATTAACTGTTCCATAGCATAGGTTGGTGTTGGAGAAAATGCCTCGCCGTTGTATTCGATATGTCTGTCGAATACAATTGCAGGTTTAATGGCTAATTAGAGTACGTGTATGCATGTCGAAGTTGAGCCCACTGTGGCTGTTCTATTTATTACATTGGATTGACGGTTGACAGCTCAGAGAGCTGGAGTTAAAAACCTAGTGACATCATTGCCAGCCTGTGTCCGTGCGCCCGTCGTTTTGCTGTGCTGTGGTGGGTGTGGTGTGCTGCAGCTGCGACTTCATCCAACACCTGCCGCCGCGAGAAGGGTCTGGATTGTCTCGACAACGAGCTGTTCACAACGTCACAAATCCCGACAAAATACGATTTGCGCGCCATGCCTCGAGCTGCGACCGCCGTGACCATTACCGATCCTCTGGTCAAATACCACTCGTTGATCGCCACCCGCGTGTGTTGTCCCGATGCAGCGCAGTACCGCCTCGCCCATCACCTCCAAAAACTCTACCTGAGATTGAAGGACTATACACCAAGCCACGAATACAGGACGAGACTTGGAAGGATTGCGCAGGTGGTGGAAAAGAGGAGGGACGACGATGAGAACGCCCTGGCATCTGCAAGCCATCCAATCAGGCGGAACCCGCTGTTCGCTCGATTTTTCCAGAAGCCCGAGGATAAAGACAGCTTAGCATTGATGCGAGTGCTTACTAGTCACCAGGCCGCTCTGAACGTGGATTCCCCAAAAGGTCTGTTTCTGTCTGGCGAGGTTGGGACGGGAAAGTCAATGCTTCTGGATTTACTCGCCGAGGGTATGCCTACTGACCGGAAAAGGCGCTGGCACTTCAACACGTTCATGCTATACGCCATGTCCAGGATCGAACAATACCGGAAATCCCATCTTCAGACACCCGGGCTAGAAGATGAATACTCGCTGTTGTGGGTCGCGAAAGAGCTGGTTGAGAAGTCTCCCATCTTGTTCCTGGATGAGTTCCAGCTTCCTGACCGGACCGCGAGCAAGATCATGAGCAATCTTTTCATCGCTTTCTTTCAGCTGGGAGGCGTTCTCATTGCCTCGTCGAACCGAATGCCTGAGGAACTTGAGAAAGCTACCGGGGGGTATTACTCTCCACCGGCCACCGGCGGTCTGCTAGAGCAAGTGCTTGGACTCCGGAAAAAACAGTCCGGAGGGGAGTTGTTCGGCCAGAGCAGCGACTTTGCCAGTTTTCTCGATGTACTCAGGGCCAGGTGTGAGTTCTGGCACATGGAAGGATCTCGAGACTGGAGAAGGCGAGAAACCGGAGTCAAATCGCAAGGTACACGAGTTGGCTTGAGTCAAGAGCCAACCGAGGTCCCATCCCAGACGCCTACCCTAAAGCCCAGTAGCGAGATGGACAAAAACGAATCAGGAGATTGTCGATATCCTGCCATGTATTGTCTCGGTTCGGACGGCGAGCAGATTTGGGAATCGGCATTTTCCGGTGCTTCAGGTGTCTCGGTAGCCGCTGCTGCTAAGTGGGAGCCGTCTTCGCTCGTGGTCTACGGGAGAAGCGTACCTGTCCCCCGCCAATATCAAGGCGTTTCGTATTGGACTTTCGATCAGCTTGTCAGGTCTTTTGGACCAGCTGATTTTCTTACCCTAGCATCCACATACCATACCTTCATCATCGACCAGGTCCCGGTGTTAACCTTGGCAATGAAGAACGAAGCCCGCAGGTTCATTACACTTCTCGATGCGCTCTACGAGTCGCGATGCAAGCTTGTAATCAGGGCGGCCGCAGTCCCTGACGATTTGTTTTTCCCAGACATTCGGAAGCCTGCAACATGCCCGGAGGCGGCTGTGCCGGGACAAGCCGAGGCCGAAGACGCCACCTACTCGGAAACGATCGCAGAAGTATTCCAGGACCAGATTTCACCTTTCCGGCCCAACATATCGAGCTACTCGGGAAGCCGGAATGCCAGGTATGATCCAGATCAGGACTCCGACTTCAAGGTGGAACCGGATAGGATGGTCGACTTTGGCAAGGCCAGCGCCTTTACCGGAGAGGACGAAAGGTTCGCATACAAGCGGGCCACCAGTAGACTCTGGGAGTTGTGCAGTTCCCAGTGGCACGCACGACAAGGCGACTGGTGGCAGCCTCTCCCTCCAGATACACGTCACTGGGAAGGCACTGCGCCATCGAGACCTTCACCGTCGCATCCATTTGCATCAACCCCCAGCGAGATCACCATGGGCCCCTCGGTCGAAGTAGACGAGCCGGCTGGACTGGAGAGATTAAGGATTGCAGCTCTCAGGGGAAAAGACTGATATGGATTTCGTAACATCCTGACTTGAATGCTTCTGTCGACCATTGTCGGTGCATCCGTCAATGCATGATGGTGGTTCCCGGCATAACAAACCAGGAAACAGTCAACGGCCCGATGTGCAGTTGGGACGTGTTGCGCCTTGGGTTACATCCAAGCTCTTGGTGTCGGGCAATTGGATGACAGGCTGTGGGGAAGCATGGCGATCAAGCCGGCTCGTTTCCGAGAGTCGCGCGCCACATTATAGACGAGCAAGGCCGGACAAGCTGCCGAAACTTATTCAGATGAATATTGCACCAACCGACGAAGAGTTTCATCAACAGGGCCGACCCTGCTTGGACAGAATTGGTCGATGTGCAGAGAATTACCGATTTTGCCGAGCTCGTTTGCAGCAGGACCCCCTCACGACTCGGTTCCTTCGCCGAGTCGAAACGCAGCGTTAGCCGGAAGATGTTCCGCCGCGACCTGGGTTTGATCCCTGCCTCGAAATCGACGAATACCACTGCCCACAGCCAGCCTCGCTTATACCCAACATCTGGAGGTACTCTACTCGTGTAGCACGCGGAGCAGACCTTAACGTAGCAATGGACGGTTATTACGCTGGCCTCTGGCGTTGGCTGAAGTGCCGTCTGCCATGCTTGGGGGACATAGGAGCAGGCGTGTCCCTCTCTTTTATCACCGTGGAATGCATTCCAAGTCCCTGGACTCGGGCTGGCTCGCCACGCCATGGGCGATAACAGACTGAAGCCGAGACAGCGGCGGCGGCTTAGACCGCTTACTACTGTACTGGGCGTCTGCCTCGGGCTCTACTGTATCGTCTTTGCCTTTTCGGGTTCGTCTACTACCAGTGACGAGTCAGTATCACCGTCTCGTCACGGATCGGCCTCTACACGACCAGCTCCCGAGTTGCTCGACAATCTTTCTCTTGACGAAAGGCAGTGCAACGCCGCCTTCCCGGGTCTCACACAGGACATTGACGATGTCGTCGCCCAGGGGCCTTTCCCGGTTCGAAACACTGGCGAAAGGGGGCCAGTCCAGGGCAGGATCAAGAATGGACAAGTGCGTCGACGACAAGACTGGTGCGGGATGTAGAGAGCTAACAAGGTACTAGCTTTACATCATCAACGCACAGCGCAGAGTAGATCTTTCTCACGAGATGCTGAACGTAAGCTTCTGACTACTCTCCAAGTAAGCGCTTCGATGCTCACACTCCAGACAGTCTCGCACAGCAGCCCTCCACCAGCTCCACCGCGCCATCGTGACGTCGCCGACTCCGCTCCCCGATACCATCTTCAGCCTCAACTTCCAGGACCAACCGTTCGGGACGTCGTGGGGCTACAGCCGTGGCGCGAGCGCTGCACTACGGTCCAAAGACCCGACGGCGCGCAATTTCCTGATGCCACATTTTTCCTTTTGGGCATGGAAGCTCCCGTTCGTGGGATCCATGGCCCGCGCGGCGCGTGCCATCGCCGACGTGGAGCGCATCTACCACGGAACCGACGGCTGGCAGCGCAAGATTCCCAAGGCCGTGTGGCGCGGCACGTCGTGGTTTAACAGCGTTCACAGCCCGCGGCTGCGACACGACCTGGTCAACGCAGCGCGTGGCAAGCCATGGGCCGACGTCGAGACGCTGCAGTGGATGGGCGGTGGCGGGGCGAACAAGAATGCGAGCAACGCGCTGCGCATCGAGGATTTTTGTCGGTACAAGTACGTCGTGCACACCGAGGGGATTACCTATAGCGGCCGGTTCCAGTTCCTGCAGATGTGCGCGAGCGTCGTGATCACGCCGCCGATTCAGTGGCTGCAGCACACGACGCATCTTGTCCGACCGCTGTTCTCGGGCACGCTGGATCTCGAGACCACAAGGAGCGCGCGGGAGCGGAATGCAAAAAAAGATGGCAAGCCGGGGTCGAAGGCCGGTGCGTCGTCTGGCTCCCGGTCCGGGAAGTGGGTCCCCTCGGAACAGGTCCGCACGGCTTGGCCGGTGCAGTATGCACCCGAGGAGGCGAATATCGTGTTTGTCGCGAGGGACTGGTCAGATTTGGAGGATACGGTGTCGTGGCTGGAGGAGCATCCTGCGGTAGCTGAGGGCATTGCGCGGCGACAGCGCGAGTTGTTTGTCGGCGGTGGGTATTTTAGTCAGGCGGCCGAGGCGTGTTACTGGCGTGCGCTGGTTAGGGGGTGGGCCAAGGTGGCCGAGACAGATGGGCAGGGCTGGGAGGACGAAGAGGGGATGACTTTTGAGGCGTTTGTGCTGGGGTTGGACATGGAGAGTTGACCGTGATCATGTTGTGGGTTATGATCATGTTGTGGGTTATGCAATAGAACCATTACTAGATGCATCTCTACGGTTTAGAGGCCTCAAGAATGATATAAAGGACCAGATTCTGCTACCGACCAAAACTCCTTCCCGTAAAGAACCACGCTCATGATGCATTAAAATAGCCAGACCAAGACGCCTACATTACCGAGTTGCCAAGAATCCTCTATCGCCAGATCACAGTGAAGTGATGCCAGGCATCCAGCTCTCGCCTATCCTGCGCATATCATCCGCGAACTTCTTGCTCGTGATCTTCTTCCCCCCAGTCCCAGTAGGCGGCGAGTGCTCATCCGGATCGAAAAACGGATTCTGTAGCAGTTTGATATATGCCGTCTGCATCGCTTTGAAGACCTGTTTCTTTCTCGTCAGCATACACCCAGAGCTCTCCCACTACCACTTCTCCCCGTCTTCACTCAATACACCAAAATAGCACAAGAAAATAAGAAAAAGCTTACAGGCTTCATCTCCCCCTCCCGTAACCCAACAGCAGCGGCAGCGGCAGCAGCAGCATTCCCAACACCACCGCCCGTCCCCTTCCTCTCCCTCCCCCCTCCTCCGACCACCTCACCCCCGCCAGCGGAAGGGGTAGAATCTGCCCTGCGCCCCCTCATATCGACGACAACCACAAACTTGACACCGGTGTTCGTCTCGAATCCGTACGCGGCAAGCCGCTCGTCGATCGCGTGGAGTAGGCCGTAGTCGCCGGTTGTCAGGCCGACGTTTGTGGCGGCGAAGTGGCGCGCGCGCAGGGAAAAGATGTCGAGGGTGGAGGAGAGGATGAGGGAGAATTGGAGCGGGGAGCGGACGGGGATCTGGGAGCCGTCGTGGGAGTGGGTGGGGAAGATTGTTATGTGGAGGGGGTTGTTCTATGCACTTGTTAGAAACTGGGGAGGATGAGGGAGGGAGGAGGAGACTGACGTTGCGGCCTATTACGCCTAGGCAGGCTATTGAGGGGATTGCTGTTCCCATTTTTGTGGTTTTGGGAAAATGGTCGAGGGGGAGATGGTGAGGATGTCGAGTTGGAGTTGGAGTTTGGGGTTGATGACTGCGGGAGCTCCCCGCGGCAGCTTCCAGGGCTGAGGTAGCTGTTGGGGCAGGCTAAAAGTGGGGCATTGACCCCTTAACCATCACCATAACTAGAACGGCATCAACCAGACTACCAGATCAACAGATGGCCCGCAGAGATTGATCAATGACATGATCCCACTGATTTATTACACGTCCCTATGAATGTACAATACATAGCGTTACCTGGCAGCCGCACGCCTCGCTACCTCGCTTCCATGCCACATGCCCCATGCTAACAAAAGAAACACTGCTCATAAGATCCATGCGCGTCTGCAGTGGTCAGTGATCATAGTGATTCCTCCTCACCCTCCTCCTCCACCAGCGACTCTGTCTCCTCCAACCCCCTCAACACCTCCTCAATCTCACTCGGATCCGTCACGGCCCACACTCCACCCCCCTTGACCGTGTCCTTCCCTCTCATCCCGACCTCTTTCCCCACTAGATTCCGGCCGACCTTGCCCGGCCCAATACCAACCCACCGCCGTACCCTCTCCTCCTGATCCAGAAACTTGATGCTATCCCACCAGCGCACCGTCTCGAGACACCCCCTCGCCAGTAGGTCCTTCAGGTCTGCCTTGCTCTCAAACGGCCGAGCGCTGATATTGCTCACGCACGGAATCGAGCCAGGAAACATGACCATGTCCTCGCCCTCGCGCCCCCTCACACGACTCTTCCCCTCCAAGATCTGCTGCATCACGCGCACGGCAGGCTTCATGATGGGACTGTGAAACGGACTATCGGACTTCAACCGCACCGCGCGCGGGTCGTGTCCCAGAAACTGCCTGACATGCGCAACGAGGGTCTTTATCCTCTCGATATTCCCGCTCAGCACAATCTGGTTCTTGCTGTTGATATTCGCAATGAGCACCTGCTCGATGGGCGACCGGTCCTCTGCGCTTTCGGATTTCGAACCGGCGCTGCTGTACCCGACAAACTCGTGGATCGCGCTTATGAGTGGCTGCAGGTACTCGGGCTCCGTCACGATGGCCACCATGCCGTACTCGCCGCCGTATTCATCCTCGGCCCGCTTCGTCGCCGCCGCCATGGCCTCCGCCCGCTTCTGCACCATGTACAGGCTGTCCTCGAATGTGACGTACCCGCTGGCGACGATGGCGGCGAACTCGCCAAGGGAGTGGCCCAAGGTAAAATCGACGCGCTCCGACACCTTGAAGCCAAACTCCTTCTCGAGGATTCTCAGAATCAATATCGAGGTCGCCATGATGGCCGGCTGCGCGTGGATCGTCATGTTGAGCTTCTTGTTCGGTCCCTCCTGGATCACCTCAGAGAGCTTGTAGCCGACGATATCATCGATTTCCTGCACGATGGCCGAGGCGGTCGACGGGAAGGCTTCGAGCCAGGGGGTGAGCATGCCGACCTTTTGGACGCCCTGGCCTGCGCTTTGTTAGTTGTGTCTCTTGAGCTTTGGAAGACAAGACAGACCAGGAAAGAAGATGGCCGTCTTAGGTCGCGCGCTCTGCTGCGAGGTCGACGCACTACGGGCCTGCCTCGCGGCGAACGGGCGTCGCACGAGTGTCTGCGGAGCGCGGCAGCAGCAGGTCGCGAGTGCATCCGACAAAGGCGGCGCGCGACGGACCCCGCGCATCGAGGCCATTTTATCCAGGTCGCTTCTCGCCAAGACCAGCCAGTGCGCAGCTGGGGCGGGCTAGGGTGGTCGTCTCATGGGGTTTTGTTGGAATTGCGAATTGATTAGACTCTGGATTTGGCTCTTAAGGGGTTGTCGTTCGGCTGCTTGTTTCCGTGGAGAATCGGACCCCCAGGCGGCAGCTGGGACGGGCTGGAGGCAAACGGCGGGGTTTTGGGGGCTTGCAGCTGGGGCAGCCCGTGGCCCCACGGCGACGGCTCGGGAACTGCAAGGGCCGACTTTTTGTCGTCCGTGCTGCCGATCCAGTGCAAATCCCGACCGGCATCAACCTCTTCACGGAGGACCGACTGCCATTAAAAAGACGTCAGTCAGACTGTGTTTTATACCCAAACCAACAATACACAGAATCATCGGATATCCACCTTGCAAACTTGGTGCATTCATCTGGCTCATTGGACAACAGACAAACCACATCCCAATTTTTTTCACTCCCTTTTTTTTTCCTTCACTCACCCCCCTCCATCTCACCACCACAAACACCCACAACCATGCCCATCACCATCCTCGCGCCCAAACCGGTGCGGTCAACCCACTCCAAACCCGCAACCCACATTCGAAACCCCTCTTCCTCGTCAATAGACTCAGACGATGCCCCCGGTGGCGCCAACCTCGCCAGCCCAGGCCCAGGCAACCCCGACATAATGGACTTTATCAGCTCAACCGCCGCCACGCGCCGCACCGACGTCGACATAGTCACCCCCGGAGAAACCATAACGGACGACCCGCAATGGATGCGCGGCCACGGCACTTACACCTCCCAACCCACCTCTTCCTCCGACACGCTGCCGGCCATCATCTCCTCGGTAGCCGGCACCCTAACCCGCACCAACAAGCTGCTATCAGTCCGGCCCTTGCGAGCCCGCTACACGCCCGAGGTAGGCGACCTCGTCGTGGGCCGCATTGTCGAAGTCCAAGCCAAGAGATGGCGCGTCGACGTCGGCGCAACACAGCTCGCCTCGCTTCCCCTGAGCGCCATCAATCTACCGGGAGGCATTCTGCGCAAGCGCACCGAGACCGACGAGCTCCAGATCCGCTCGTTCTTCGCCGAGGGGGATTTACTCGTGGCGGAGGTGCAGCAGCTTTACCAAGACGGCGGGGCGGGCCTGCACACGCGCTCGCTGAAATACGGGAAGCTGCGCAACGGGGTTTTCGTAGCCGTCGCGGGCATGGGCGGCGGCGGCGGTGTGGTGAGAAGTCGGCGGCAGGTGTGGACGCTCGATGCGGCCAATGGGGGCGGGCAGGTGGATGTGATTTTGGGGGTCAATGGCTATGTGTGGATCAGCAAGCATGTTGAGACACCTGAGACTGCGAACACGACGACGGGGATTACAAATCTCGAGGAGAGTGTGAGTGCGACCATGTACTCGAGCCAGAATGACCAGATTGGCGTCGAGACGATGCGCGAGATTGCGAGGCTCAGGGGCGTGGTTACGGCGCTGGTGGAGAATGGGCTGCGTGTCGATGAGGATATGGTTATGAGGGGGTATCATGAGGCAGTGGAGATGGCGTTGTTGACGGGGGATGCGGATGATATCTATCTTGGAGGTGAAAAGGGGGAGCAGTTGGCGGCTGCGCTGATGGCGGTGTAGATATTTCCGCTAAACAAAACAAAGAACTTGTAAAATGTAAATTTGGTATCCGGTTGACTCAAGAATCTCCTGCGGTTTGTATCCTCCTTGCAGGCATCATCACCAACTACTCCGTACAAGTGACTCACATCACAACATTACCACCAAAACATCAATATTCAACACCAGTCCAGGCGTGTATTCCCAACTTGCAAATATCCACCAGCCTACACAAAAGAAACCAGGTATCTTACACATTTGACAAGAATTCAGACCGACAGCTCACGCATCATCTCCTAAAAGATCGCAACACCAACAAATCAGATTCCAGTCTTCTTAAACCTTCCTCTTCTCCACCCACAGATACCCACTCGCCAGCACCACCAACCACCGCAGAAACGCACCTTTAACGCCCTTGGCCCCCAGACCAAGAAACAGTGACGCCCAGTACCCAAACCCTTTGACCACAGCCCCGTTGCGGTCAAAGTCTGGCTTCTGGCCCGTCAGCCGGCGCATCAGCTTCAGCCGGCCCCAGTCGTAGGGCATGTATCGCACGCGAAGCAGCGCGTCGGCCCATGTTGGCGTCTCGGCGATGGTGCGCGCGTGCGTGAAGCAATCAAAACTCGCCTTGCCGCGCGATACGCCCCAGCCGCTGTCGCCGACGCCGCCAAAGGGCACCGTATTGACCGAGCCATGGAAGTAGGCGTCGTTGAGGGTTGCGCCGCCCGAGGTCATCTCATTGAGGACTGGTCGCCGTTAGTATATCTGACGGAGATAAAAGAAGGAGAGAAAACTTTACCTCGCTGGTTCTCTGCCTTGGAACCAAACGAAAATAGCGCCAACGGCGTCCGATGAACCGAGTTGGCCACGTTGAGCGCCTGGTCGAGAGAGTGGACGGGATATATCGCAAAGATAGGCCCGAACGACTCCTCGCGCATCATCGAGTCGTCGGTCGAGCTGACCAGCACCGCCGTCGGCTCAATATACAGCTCCGACTCGTCCATCTGGCCGCCCATGACAATCTTGCCCTTGGTCTCGTCCAGCATCTTCTTGATGCGCGCAAAATGTCGCGGATTCACGATGCGGGCCAGGTCCGGGCTCGCCTTGGCGCCGTTGGGAAACATCTCGGCGTACGCTTCTTTCAGGTACTCGATAAACGCCGGGACCGAGTCCCGATCGATCAGGATATAATTCTGCGACATGCACACCTGGCCCGAGTTAAAGGTCTTGCCCCACATCAGGCGGCGCGCGGCGATCTTGAGGTTCGCGTTCTTGGTGATGAAGGCCGGATTCTTGCCTCCGAGCTCGAGACACACGGGCGTCAGCGTCTCGGCCGCCTTGCGCGCGATGATGCTGCCGACCTGCGCGCTTCCAGTGAAGAAAATCTTGTCCCACTTCTCCTCCATCAGCGCCGTCGTCTCGGGGACGCCGCCGTTGACGACGACGTACGCGTTGGCGTCCAGCCGCTTCTCCACCAGCTCCTTGAGCACCATGGCGCACGACGGCGCCAGCTCCGACGGTTTGACGACGGCAGTGCAGCCGGCGCTGATGGCGCCGATCAGCGGGACAAGCACGAGCTGGACGGGGTAGTTGTAGGGCCCGATGATGAGCGCGGTGCCCAGCGGCTCCTTGCGGATGCGGAACTTCATGAGCGAGAAGGTGGCCGGCACCACGGGCGCGCCGAGCTTTTCGTCCTTCGCCCATGTCTCGAGGTGGGCGATGGCAAAGAGACAGTCGTTCTTGACCCAGTCGACTTCGCTCAGCAGCGACTCGAACTCGGACTTGTGCAGGTCTTTCTGCAGCGCCGCCACCAGCTCGTTCTTGTAGTCCTCGACGGCCCAGTACAGCTTGCGCAGCTGCACCAGCCGCCACTTGAGGCTCTTGGTCTTGTGCGTGCGGAAGGTGCCGCGCGCGTTGCTGGCGATGGCCGGGATCACGTCCAGCTGCGTCGCCTGGAACTCGGGTATCGTGACGTTGGGTGCCATGTTTGCTGTGCGCTTCCGGAACGGGACAGCTGTTGCAGAGTGGTTGTTGGTTTGGAGTCAAAAGATACGGATGTTGAACCTGGAGATGGAATCCCAGAAAAGACAAACGGCGGAAACCAAAACGCTCCAGAGGCAAAGATTACGGACGACACCCGGGCATTACAAGCTATTTTAGAAGACCCAAATCTGATGTCTCGCACTCGACTGTAACCCCTCGCGGAGCAACGAGAACTTGGGACTTTCGCCCGCGAACCGAGGCACGGGTTGCCAAGCGTCGACTAAGATCAATCGTTGACGATGATTGGCGCGCTGCGAAGCTCCAAGACCCCCTTGTCGAGGCCCACGAAAGCCTTGCCCTTCTCGGTTGGGCTTGCTTTGTCACATGCGATCGAAAGCGGCAAGATTCCGAGATGTGGATGAATCTGGGTGCAGGACTGCATCCAAGTCCACTACAGGAACAATATGTACTGTACACTAACTACTCTATTGCTATGTACAGTCAAGCTGCATTTTCCAAAGTGGTTAACCATCGTTGAAGCCAACTACCCCGCAAAGTCTCAGGAAACATGGGATGCCGAGGTGTCAGATTCTGTATCAGCCCAGAGCCATCACAGCAAGAGGCCAGAGGTAGCATCGGCCCTTGAATCAGGTCAAGATTCGGGGACCCGGGTATTGTTACCCACAGACCCAGAGTCTGACTTTGCATATGCGCCCCGGACACGTCCAAAAGCTCTATATATATTTCTATACAGTATTTTGATACAAGCGCCGGCTACAAATGTTGCTGCATTGTAGCCGACAGCCACCAGTCAGTGTGGTTCTGGATACACCAAATGTGGCACGGTTGGCCAACCCATGAGCCATGAACCGGAAGCAATAGATAACATCCGTTACCTGATCCGCATCGGCCCCTTGCCCCTCCGCACCATGACCGGCTCAGCCGCCTCGGCAGGCTTGACAAGCTGCTTGACCGTCTCGAGCCCGTCAACAAGAGTCCCAGTTTCCCGCTTCGCCTTGTCTAGCTGATAAGCTTGTTGGCGGATAGCCGCCAGCTGCGCCTTGCGTTCCTCCGTCAGGATCCACTCTTTGGGGAACCTATGCACGATCTTTTGTTTGTGATGGCGGGTATCAAGAGGGATATCCTCAAACATATCAGTAGGATCCTGTTCAGGTTAGCCTGGAACCGAAAACCGCCCGGTCATCCTCACCTTGGCCGTCTCAATCATCTTGTTCACCAAGTCTCCCAGATACCGCTTGTTCTGCGCCTGGTGTTCGAACCGTTCACAGCTGATCTTAATAATCTCCGTCGAGGGATTGTACCGAGCACCAGCAAGCTTCATAAGCTTCAGCTGCTGTGCTGACGTGAGGTCAGTCAAATCTTTCGGCGCAAACTCGACCACGACCTTCCTATCGGCCGGGTGTATTTCGCCCAGGTAACTGGTGTACCTAAACCGCAGCACCTGCTCTTTAGCTGGCGGTTCGAACGGCTTCGCAAATTCTGTAACCAGTCAGACACCCATCACGTATTCTGAAGCGCAGTCTTCTTACGTGCAAGGAGAGGCATCTCCCACACGGCGATCCGTGCATATTCTCTGTATTCCCTGTGCTCCTCCAGCTTGGGGTGCGCCAGACTCATCATGTCGTCCTCCTCAAAATCGTCCTCCCCGACTTCGTCCGTGATCATGTCTGGATCCTCCTCGCCCTCATGCCAGAACGTATCTCTCCTCGGTTCAATCACTTTTTCGAACCCCGTCGTGACATCGCTGTCTATGCTGTCGAACTCCTCCAGGAATTCCGCATACTGCTTCTCGATGTCCTTGGGCACATCGGGAGGAGTAGAAAACTGCTTTCTTATCTCTTCTCGCTCCTCGGGCTTGAGTCGTCGTTGCGTAGCTAGCTCCTCAATGTACTCGTCGAAAGCGGTCGGCTCCTCATCGTTTCGTCGCGGAACCGTCGACGACAATGCGCGCCGTGCGAGAAAAGGCCGGCTGGCGATTATGGGGGCTCTGGCTGCGGCATTTCTGGCGATCCGGAGGCCTAGCCGGAGCGAATTGGCCGGGGCAGCCATCGCAATTATGTCGTGATGAGAGTTCGTTGTTGGCCCTCAGATCGCCGTCGCCAAATTTTTGAACACGGGCAGAGACCTGCCAGGGTCCGACGGCAGCGCGTTGGCCGGTCGCTTCCAGGCCCAAGCTCCTTCGTCCGAAAATTAGTTAGCACTCTCACCGCCCTACTGCCTCACCCCACCCCTGCTTGATCTTATCAATTCTGCCAGTCGCGATAAGCAACTAATGGACACGCCCCTCTCCTGAGCTGTCTCCCTCAAGAACTTCCGACTGTGCAACTGGTGAAGCAACAATGTCGCAGTCCATCAACACCATGGACTCTTTCCAGACCGTCGACTCTTCTCAGACCGTTGATTCTTCCCCGACCCCGCCAGTCGACTTCCCGTTCCCGGGAAATCGGAAGTGCTTCGTCACGGTCGGCGCGACCGCAGGCTTTCGCCCTCTCCTCGAGAGGGTCGCGGACAGCAGTTTCCTCGCCACGCTAGCCATCTTCAAGTTCATCGAGCTCGAGGTCCAGTGCGGCCCTGACCTCGAGTGGTTTGAGGCCAAGATCGCGAGACTGCGGCCCCAGGATTTCCACGGACTCAAGGTCACGGCTTTCGCCTTCACCAATGATATGAAGTCGCATATGCTTTCTTGCCGCGGCGAGAAGGATGTCAGCGGTCCCGGCTGTGTCATCGCCCATGCTGGTAAGTTTCTCATCTTATCAATTGGTTAAGAAGAAGGGGATAGACGAGCCCGCATGTCTGCTAGCTGGACCTGGGTGTCCGGGCCCCCCTGAGGCAACTCGCCGATGTAATACCTCACCGGGCCCGGATTCCGCAGGGTCAAGTTGTGGCCGAACATCCTGTCGCCGATTGAAGTACTTCGCCGATCGGAGGAACCTCGCCGACTGAACCAATATCGCTAACACAAGTCATAGGCACAGGCACAATCATGGAGGCTATGCGGTACGAGGTACCACTCATTGTGGTTCCCAACCCCACATTGATGGATAACCACCAGGCCGAACTGGCCGACGAGATAGCGAGAAATGGCTGGGGTGTTCATGGAGACCTTGAGTAAGTCGATTGCAATTCACACCTACGTTCAAAACTTTGTTGAGTTTGGGCCTTTGAGCCCTTTAAGCTCATCGCTCTGTTGTCCCAAGTCCCAAAAACTAACAGTCCCTAGCCGCCTCGATGACGCCCTCATGAGTTCCTTTGAACTTATCGTCGAAGGTCAGCTCTACGATCTGCCGCCGTATTTGGATCCGCCGTTCCCGGTCCCGGAGTCGAAGCGAATTGTCTTGTTCGATTGGATGGTGCTGACCTGCTACCCAGACGAAGTGCAGAAACAAATCCAACGACTAATCCGTGCCAGAGAAACCGTGGACCCCGCAGACCCCAAGGAGGACGAGGCCCGCCTGCGCTTCGATTAGGCTTTTGCACTCCATGGATTCCATGTGGTCCCAGGTTGGCTGTCTCTCCAAGGTTCGATACAGTCGGCACTCTTGGAATCCGCCCGATCCTGGGTCTGGTCTGGTCCCAGGTCTGGTTGTTGTCCAAGGCTTGATACAGTCAGCTCCCCAAGGAAGTCGTCAAGACTTGGCCTCTTACTTATCCAAGGTTGCGATACAGTCAGCCTACGCCGGCTTGTCTCTCACCAGAAAGTCAAGACAGAGGAATTGGGGGCGCAGTGACCAGCATGGTTTTGGAACAGAGGACCCGATATTCTCGGTTTTTCGGCTCCTGGTCACGGGTTTATGCGCAGGGATTTGGAGTCAAATGGTTTGCTTTTCAGGGCGTTTTCTGGTCCATGTTTTCGGGTCTGCATCAAAAGGTCTCTGCTCAAGGGAGTTGATTTTCCGAGGAGTCAAGGATAAGGTCTGGCGTTCGGATGATACCCAGGTCAGCATAGTGCGGCATTAGAAAAAGTCACTTGTCCCATGTCTTTGGGATCATAGAATTTTGTTTCCAATCAACTGAGATTTGGTGACTCAAGTTTCTCCACTCATTGTAGTCCCTTGACAGTCCAAATCTTGATGGCAGCATCACCGCCCGTGCTCGCCACCTTCTGTCCACCATCAACCCACGCCACACCGTAAACGCCATCCTTGTGAGCATTCGCAGCCTTGACTCGGCTCCCTGGCTTCGCAAGGCTCCAAACATGCACATTTGTATCCAGCGCACCGCTAGCAGCATGCGTCCCGGCCGGATTCCACGCAATACTCAACACCCGAGCGGTATGCGCAGACCATCTATCCGTGACTACGTCCCAAGAACTAGTCCCATATACGACGATCTTGCCGGATGAGTTACCCGCCGCGAGTAGTTTGCCGTCGGGCGAGAAGGAGAGCGCAGATACCTTTGCCGTGGAACTGGTCAGTTTTGCGACGGGGGTTGGGGATAGCTTGCCGCTTCCGTCGAACTTGTAAACGCCCACGGAATTATCGTCTGCGCCGCCTACTGCGACAGCTGAGCCATGGACCGCTGCCGAGGAAGGTGTGAAGCTGGTTTTGATCTCGCTGATGAGTTTGTCTTGAGCGTAGACAGCGATGCCGTCGTTGAGGGCTACCACGACTCTGCCGTCAGCTGCGGCGACGCCCTTGGGTTGGGAGCTGAGTTTGATGGATGAGCCGGCGAAGGTGGCGGCTGATTCGTCGATCGTACGGAGGGTGTCGTCCCAGGCTACGCTGTATGTCCTCCCCTGCGCTGGCGCGAACTGGATTACCTGGTTTGTGTGGGTTTGGCCGTCGACGACGCTGCCGAGGCCTGAGGAGACGTCCCAGCTGCATACTCTGCCGTCGAAGCTGCCGGTGAGAAGTGTCTTGCCCTTGCCGTCTGACCCGGCGCCGAGCGCTGTGACGCTCTTGTTGTGCCCATAGACGACCTTGAACGGTGTTGGACTTCCTTCTTTGAGGTAGTTGAGGTTCCCGTCCAGGCTCAGGCTGATGATCAACCCGTCACTTCTCCCGTGCGGCCATACGACGCCAACTTGCTGGTCCGAGACACTGACGGCTCCTTCGTCGCCAACACGCCACGACTGGAGGCACTTGTCGGCTTCCACGTCCCACAACCTCACCGTCTGGTCTGCGCTGGCGGTCACGAGCCTCTTCGAGTCCTTCGCCCAGCATACAGCAAAGATGCTCCCTGTATGGATGCCCTCGCCAATCTGCTTCGTGGGCTCGCCCGTCTTGCCGTCATAGAGCTGGATCCTCCGATCGGCACCGACTGTTACGAGGATGCTCCCATCCGGGCTGAAGGCAGCTCCCATTACGAAGCCCTTATGCAGCCCAGCAGCCTTATTCGCAAACTTGAAGGGCGCCCCGTGGAGAAAACACATAGTGCTGTCATCAGAAACAGTCGCGGCCCGCAACGGCCGCTGCTGCCGGATAGCAACGGCATTGACAACCTTGCTGTGTCCACTGACCTCGCCAACGCTGTTCCCGCTGTCGGCCGTGAAGCAGTGGCCGTACCGCTCGCGGCCATCGCCAACAGCGATGACACGCTGGCTGTCGCCGTCCCATGCGATGTCGTTGATGCGCCCCGAGATGATAGAGTATTCCCCTTTGGTGTTGACGGCCTCGACGGCATCCCAGACCCGTACCTGTCCCGAGATATCGCCCGAGGCCACCCAGAAGCCGGACGGGGAAAAGCGCGCTACCGTGGTTGCCGCCGTGTGGCCAGTGTACTGTTTGCAGATGGCCGGGTTGTCGATGCTACGGAGGTAGATGGATTTACCAGACTAGCTAGGCGTGTTAGTGACATTCCATTGTCACGGTTTCACGGCGGGGGCTAACCGCGTATGCGATGCGTTCGCCTTTAGGGTCGCAGGATAGCTGTGTTGGCTGACCCCGCGTTGTAGCGGGGGATGCAGCGAGGATCTTTTCGATCTCGATCGACATTGTGGACAACAGGCTCAGATCAAGTAGTTAAGATTCCCTGATGATGGATTGAAAACGGCCAAGTCCTTAGGATGGACAGGATGGACTAGATGGGAGTGTAAGTTCATGTAATAGTTGGGAGCTAGCAGCCCGCCGTTGGGTTCAAGGGTGCCTGAGCTGCTTGCGTGGAGGGGTTGGTGGGGTTCCAGCGTTGCGGGGCAGCAATGCGTGCTAAAGCCCAAGACGCCTAAAGGTGGCTGAAACGACCGCCTGAAACCCACTGTGGCTGAGAGCTTCAGGGGGCCGGCGGTTCATGCAGCCCGAGTCGATGCAGCCGCCCGCAACTGCAGATCGGATGATGACAGAGCTGTGTGAGCATGGGTGCTGCCAACGAACGACAGTTCATCAACTGAGTGATGCCACACAGCACGTCGCAATCCTACGGTCTACATTTAGATTTTTGCCCTCGATATCACGTAAATAAAAAGGATGACAACTTAAAAGCGGGAAGCGGCAAAGACCTAGATTAAGTACAGTAGCCCGCCCTCATCATCTTAGGTACGCTGCGTGAAGCAAATCGCTTCCGAGTCTACACCTAGCAGGTGGCCGTCGATTGTTACACATCCTTGAGGCGTCTCAGTAGACTCCTCAAGATCAATGAGCAAATACGACTGCTCGGGATCGCCAATAATGCGGGTGCGCTCCATGCTGTCTCCTCCTCCTCTTTCCCCGAAACAGTGGACAAGTCACTTTCTATACGATTACTCTTTCAGAGAACGGCCAAGGCGGAAAGCTCCCCTAATATGGCCAATGGCAAAATCGCCTCAGAGGGTATCGCCGTCCATGACTACTTTGATGCGCTACCATGGGCACCAGTATTCCTCCCAGAGGCCGAGAATTTCGTGGTGTGACTCGGTAGTAGCCGTCCCACGGGAAGCTGGCGCCAATGTCCTCGGCCACGCCGAACTTCCAGGTCTTTCTGAGTGGAATCAGGTAGTCAGAGTCACTGTCAGAGTCGCTGTCCTCCAAAACTTTGTTATCAACCGCATCTTGGATGGCCGCAGAGAGCGCGGAGAGCGCAGAGAGCCCATTATCTACGGCGTCTTGGGTGGGCGCAGCGATTTATCGGTAGGCATGCTTCATGTGCTGCTATCAAAGAGTCAGTGATGGTTCAAAAGCATAACGGGCTGCCCTTATCTGACTGAGTATATCCATAGTGGAATAGTCACGATCCTGTGGCCGGGCCCAGATCGTGCTGGCGTATTACCACAGTTGGGGTTCTAAGGTGCTGACCTTAGAATTCTGGCAATCCTTTTGGAAGGTTGGCTCATTGGATGTGGTCCTGTGACCCAGCCATCACAGGAATGAGGAGTTTAGGAATACAAAGAGCCGAAGCGAAGCCTGGATTGATCGCCGGCTATGTGGTGGTCGGCGAGTGCGATAATAGAGGCAGTGCCGTTACTTTGGGAGGTATAGGAGTATTTGGGTGCTCGGGGAGGCTTGAGAAATGTTTATAAGCATACGGGTCTAAATATTCTGGTGTAGACTTACCCTGAGGCTTGAGAACCCAGATCTCATTTAAATAGTGTTCACGGGAAGGCTTGCACCTCTACCATTTGAGTACCTTGAGAGGTATCACTTGCCCTATTACGTATTTCAGTCTGACTCCACGGTCACAGGGTGAAACATTCGTCCCAAGTTTTTATCCAATCCGCACCAACATAATACCTGTGACTCGAGGGCATCAAGATCGGGACTACTATGAACTGGGTGTTGTCGGGACGATTGACTAACTGACGATTGGGTGATCCAAAGAAGAGCGACAAAGAAAAGATGAAGAATTATTTCTGTCTATTGTTGACAATATGCTTCAGGGAAGTTGGTTGATATACTGGCCTGGATGAAAAAGAGCGAGATGAAATGACCAAAGCTCTCAACAAAACTCTTTGAAGATTGTGGACGAAAACAGGTGGCAAATCACATAACTGCGTAGCCGCCATGAGGATGCATTGCAATCATTTATGACTTCTGCGAATTTGCCAGCAATACATAGGTAGCTTATGACCGTCACGACTTGTTCACAGTCTTAAAAGTTGGGTAAAAAAAGAGGGAGGTTACTGGTTTATTGACGAATCCATAAATATAGTGTCTGTCCACCAGTGACACAGAGACCAGAAAATTACGCATGTGATGCTCTCGGCATATCATCCCCTCTGTCTCATAGCTTCTGTCTGGTGTTTGCACATCTTTGTTGACGGTTTGGTGTTTTCAGGGGCTGTTCGGCGACCCTGGGCGATGACCTCACTGCCAGCTGAGGGGTGGACTGCCAAGGCTGCTATCTTATCGGCAGATCCCGGAGTTTATCCGGTGCAGTTAGCGTTAGCGGCACGCCACTCGTGCAGCTAGCGGCGGGACAAACCATTAGCGATAACTTCGTCCGCGTCCTGCCCTGTGCCCTGCGACTTGTCCGGAAACATTAAATAGTTGGATTGTTTCTATCCCCATCTCACAGCCGGTGACACACATAGAGGAAAGAACAGACCTGTAAGTTCCCACCCAGCTGTTTTCTGACTATTACCTCTGGTTTCCTCTTTTCGCAACCTTTGCAGGGTCCGTCGCGCGACTCCGTGGACTCTCCAGCCTTGCGACATTGCTAACTTTGTCTCTTCGCAGCCCAAGGTTGTTCGTTTTCGACAAGATGTCGTCGCCGAAAGAGGAAGAAAAGCCCCAGGAAGAGCCCCGCGAGCATGCTGAGGGCGACGATGGCAATGATGAGGTGGGCCGATGGAGGCGCTGTGCAAAGAAATAGGAGGATGGGTTCTGACTGCACACCAGGAAGAGATCACGGCGATGAAGCGTCGCGTCGCCGAGATGGAACAGGAGGCTGCAAAGCTCAGAGAGATGCAAGCATCGCTCGACCAGGCACATCAAGAACTAAGCGACAGCAAAGAGGACGTTGACAGCCGGAGTATCTTTGTTGGCAATGTCGACTACTCTGCTTCCCCAGAGGAGATCCAGGCCCATTTCCAAAGCTGCGGGTCTATTAATCGAGTAACGATTCTCCTCGATAAATTCACCGGGCAGCCGAAGGGGTACGTCAATACCGCTGTCTCCATCTCCCTCCAGCCCCAGCTGACATTCCCACAGCTACGCCTACGTTGAATTCACAGAGCCCAGCCTGGTCGCGCAAGCCCTGGTCCTCAACGAGAGTGTCTTCAAAGGTCGCAACATCAAGGTGGTACCGAAACGGACCAACGTCCCTGGCATGTCTCGTGGTCGGGGCCGAGCAGGATATAGGGGGGGTGGCCGTGGCTTTTTTGGCGGACGGGGCGGCTATCAGAGGGGAGCATACCGGGGAGGATACCGCGGTCGGGGAAGGGGATTCACGCCTTACTAGCCCAATATGCTTTCCATCACAAGATGTAGGATACGGGCGGTGGATGGGGGCTTTACACCAAGACTACTGTTTTTTGTGTGGGCACGGCGTCTAGGAACCCAGGAAAAGAACGGAGAAGAATGCTTGAGAGGCTGGGTCGGCCATGTCATGGCTTGAGGGAGACTTCCTACAGCAGCCCATTCAAAGCGTTACTGGGTTTTCGTGTTTGGTTTTTTTTTTGTTCTTTTGTTTTTGGCACAACCGGTCCTAATGTCATGCTATTCGTCTACTGCCACGTCTCGTACACGCGACTTGTTTTTGCTACCAACTCAGAGCCGGTTGTTCAGAAGTTCTCTCCCATACCCAGGTTTAGGCCGTCATCGTGTATACCAAGCCGGCGGGATTCTACCCGGGCTGCGACGGGGTACAGGCGACGATGATCGTCTAGCATGGTGTGCTTGATGAGACGGCGGAATATTTAAATAGCAACACCTCGCTCGGACGAAAATAGGCGGCATGTACGTAGTCACGCTTCATTACCCCGCCATTGGAATACACCAAGTGATCCCAGTGTTCTGCATATGCAAGATGTGGCTCGACGGCTCAGATCTCACTGTTTCTTCCACTTTCCCATGATACCAACTTGAGACCTGCTGGCGAATAACCACTCGTGGGTGGCCAACTGTCAGTCATGCTGAATCAGTCGGTGAAGAACGCCCTTGATCCAGAGGACCACAGATGATTCCATCACCCAAAGCCTGAGCCTCACAGACCTCAGCGTATTGCATAGGCCTACTGGCTGACCATACGGAGGGCAACAGTCACGAGATATTACAAAGCATGGTGAACAACACGCTTACCCGAGTCTCTGTCAAACTTAAAAGCTGGTCAAGATGGTGGCTTGGTAATGTGGAAGGCCAGGCCCGGAGTGAGCCGAGTTGCCATTTCTTGCCCAGCGTACTGTGCAAATAACTCGGGGTACAAACTGTTACAGTAGAACCCCTCATTATGGCACTTTCGCTGACGGGACGCCACTGATGCACCCAGAGCTTGAACGGACAGCAGATGGTTCCGGCCGAGATCAAGTGCCTCTTAAGATCATCCACATCGCCCATCACCGGTCTGCTTGTCCGTGAGCTTTGAAGCCGGGCTGTTCCGCGGCATTCACACTCGCGACAAGACGGTGGGGTCAGGACCGGCCTGTCCCTTGGGCACCTTCCCCTCTTGGGGATCATGTCCCTCCTGGGACGACGAGCTGTGTACTCCGTGCGCGCCCTTTGACCGCGGTGGCAGGCTGCCTGGATCCCCTTCAACCTGCTCGGACGACGGCGGAGTGCCTCGCGCTTCAGCTGCCAGCCGCCCGCAGTTCTCCTTGACACAAACACCTCATCGCATCCACTTTGCACACTTCCCAGCTGAGCTGCCCGACCTCTCGGCCGGATCTCGACCTGCCGTAGCCCGGACACGGGACTTTGTATAGGGGCATTTGCTTCAGTTTTTGTCGCCCTTATCGCTCGAGGCATAGCGGCCGCAGCGCTCCAGAGGCACCCAGCCCGTCCAATCCAAAGCGGGGGGACCCCCAGCACAGCCTCAACCCTTTCGCCTTCGACGGCACAGGAGTCGTGCCTCGAACTTCTTGTCCTCGCGCATCGTCTATCACCGACGACACGAGCATATCGTCGTTTATTTTATCCATCGCACTCGTCGCTCTTCGTCGTCGTCGCCTGTTCCCATCCTGCGTGATCGATCGCCCTCCAGTCCCCACCAACCTTCCACGGGAGGTGGAAGGAAACAACACACCGCGCGAGACCGAGAGCAGTCCTCCCGCAAGTATGAGCAGCGCTCAGCAAGACCCGAGGCTTCCAGCGTGCGTTTCCTTCCGGCCCCATCTTACAACAAGATGATTGCGGCGACAGCAAAATAACTGACAATGCACACAGCCAACCGAACCTCCGCGTGACGAGTAAACCGACCCCGCGATCCGATGCCATAGCGTACACTGATGCTAACCCGATTACCTAGTTATCGCGGCGGATGGCCTTTACAAACGGGATGTCTTCCGTAAGGAGCTGCCCTACACATATCGCATTTCCAAGCTAATTTGTCGTGCCAGGATTTCCGGACCCCTTTGCCGTCGCCACGATAAATGGTGAGCAGACAAAGACAACCGGAGTGTCGAAGAAGACGTTGAATCCATATTGGAACGAGCCCTTCGATTTGTATGCGATCTGCCAACTCGTTGAGAAACTGCGCTGACACTCCGTAGTCGGGTAAACGAGGACAGCATTCTCGCCGTCCAGGTTTTCGACCAGAAGAAGTTCAAGAAGAAGGACCAGGGGTTTCTCGGTGTCATCAACATTCGTATCGGGGATGTCATCGAATTGGCCCCCGATGCTGATGGTATAGAACCTGTAACCCTCTCGGCCGATGAAGCTGACACCTCGGAACAGATCAAATGCTCACCCGCGACCTTAAGAAATCGACGGATAACCTTGTAGTTCACGGGAAGCTCATCATCAACCTATCGACGAATCTTTCCAACCCCGCCCGCACCTCCCAGCAGGTACCGCCGCAACAACCCACTCCATCGTCCAGCAGGCCATCCCTGTTAACGCCGCAAACCTCCGTCGTGGCGAATGGCGATCGAGCCTCCGATAGGCCGTCCTCGGCCATGTCATCGGCCGTGACAGCTACTAATGGTAACCTCGGACCGCAAATGACAATACCGCTTCGTCCCGCGAGCATGACGGCCGCCGCGCCTACGCCAGGTACGGCCTCAGCTACGAATGCAGCAGGCCAGCCGCGACCAAATGGCAGCACGCTCAGTCCATTCGAAGATGCACAAGGCCGGCTTCCTGCTGGTTGGGAACGTCGGGAGGACAACCTGGGCAGGACGTATTATGTTGATCATAATACCCGAACCACGAGCTGGAACCGGCCAACTGGTGCTACGGGGGCAGCTGAGAACCGTGTTGCGGAAGCAGCTACGCAGGTCGAACGCCAAAGGCACCAGAACCGGACGCTTCCCGAGGATCGAACAGGTGCGAACTCACCATCCCTACAGGCTCAGGCACCCTCGACTACGCCGCCTGCCAGCTCTGGGACCGTGATGCACACTGGAGCTACGAGCCCAGGAACTGGCGAGCTCCCATCAGGCTGGGAACAACGGTGGACACCCGAAGGGCGTGCATACTTTGTTGATCACAATACCCGGACCACAACCTGGGTTGATCCGCGCCGCCAGCAATACATACG
Source organism: Echria macrotheca (assembly GCA_030411725.1). Taxonomy (NCBI): domain Eukaryota; kingdom Fungi; phylum Ascomycota; class Sordariomycetes; order Sordariales; family Schizotheciaceae; genus Echria; species Echria macrotheca. The sequence continues at coordinate 154,135 of MU839844.1, read as the reverse complement.
TATGTACGGAGGGCAGGGCAATCCGAATGGCAGCATCCAGCAGCAGCCCGTCTCGCAGCTGGGACCATTGCCCAGTGGTTGGGAAATGCGACTCACCAATACGGCCCGGGTCTACTTTGTCGACCATAATACAAAGACGACTACGTGGGACGATCCACGTCTGCCGTCGTCGCTGGATCAGAATGTGCCGCAGTACAAGCGTGATTTTAGGAGGAAGCTCATCTATTTCCGCTCCCAGCCGGCGATGCGCATTCTCTCCGGGCAATGCCACATCAAGGTCAGGCGGTCACATATCTTTGAGGATTCGTATGCCGAAATATCGCGGCAGTCGGCTACTGACCTGAAGAAACGGCTGATGATCAAGTTTGATGGTGAGGATGGTCTCGACTACGGTGGTCTTTCCAGAGAGTTCTTCTTCCTTTTGTCGCACGAAATGTTCAACCCCTTTTACTGCCTGTTCGAGTACTCGGCACACGACAACTATACGCTTCAGATCAACCCCCACTCGGGAATCAACCCTGAACATCTCAATTATTTCAAGTTCATTGGACGAGTGGTGGGTCTGGCCATTTTCCACCGGCGGTTCTTGGATGCCTTCTTCATTGGGGCGCTCTACAAGATGGTGCTCGGAAAGGCGGTCGCGCTGGCGGATATGGAGGGTGTGGACGCAGATTTCCATCGATCCCTGCAGTGGATGTTGGATAACGATATCTCTGGCGGCATTCTGGAGCAGACGTTTTCGACCGAGGACGAGCGGTTCGGTGTGATTACGGTCGAGGACCTGATTCCCAACGGTCGGAATATCGAGGTGACCAACGAGAACAAGAAGGAATATGTGGACCTCATGGTGAAGTGGAGGATCGAGAAGCGCATTGCGGAGCAGTTCCAGGCGTTCAAGGATGGCTTCCACGAGCTCATCCCGCAGGATCTGATCAATGTGTTTGACGAGCGGGAGCTGGAGCTGCTGATTGGCGGTATCGCCGAGATCGACGTCGATGACTGGAAGAAGCATACGGATTACCGCGGTTACACCGAGTCGGACGAGGTGATCCAGTTCTTCTGGCAGACGATCCGGTCGTGGGATGGGGAGCAAAAGTCGCGGTTGCTGCAGTTCGCCACGGGCACTTCGCGCATTCCGGTCAACGGGTTCAAGGATCTGCAAGGAAGTGACGGACCCCGTAGATTCACGATTGAGAAGGCTGGGGAGATTACAAATCTTCCCAAGGCGCATACCTGGTAAGTTTGTCCCTCGAGGTCTGAGGAAAAGACTAACATGAGTAGCTTCAACCGCCTGGACCTGCCGCCTTACAAGACGCTAGAGATGCTGCAACAGAAGCTGACGATTGCGGTCGAGGAGACGATGGGCTTTGGGCAGGAGTAGTTGGTCTGTGTGTGCTTGTATTCCAGCGACGTGTTGTACATAGATTTTGCTTACGGTGCGTGCCTGGGGTGGTGTTGCATTGCCCTGTCATGGGCGGGAGCGCAAGCGGTGATGCGAAGGGATGGTAGTCCTGGGGCACCAACATGGACAAGCGGGACGCAGGGGAAATTGTTCAATGGGCCAGGGGAAGCAATTCGTATTTGTATATGGCAGATCAAGATGAGGGGACGATAGAATAGTTTGCGTATGAAGCCCTGATAATTGGATTAAACTGTGATTTGTGTTTAACTGATGACTTGCATACCGCCTTTTCTGTCGATCTTCCAATGTGAGGGTTGGGGGTTGTGTTCGATCGATAGTGGATCTCTTATCGCCGGCCATCTGGTGGAGGTTCCGGTACCTTACTGTCCCGACTATTTTCCTTGCCATACTCTCAACTACACCAAACAGGCCGGCTAAACAAACGGTGGACTTTTGGACCACGGAAATCGATGAGAAGCATGCCGAGATCACGGCCGAAGAAGTCCGCAGCCGGGAGACTGACACGATGGACCCTCGGCTTATCACTGCTCGTGGCCGTAGTTGCGGCGGCATCAGGGGATCCGGATCCGAACCTCGCGGCCGAGTCGGTCGACAAGCTACTGTCCTCTTCGCCCGACCAGGCCGTCCTCCGTCTGTCTTCAGCCTCGGAAAGGGCAGGGGAGGAGAGGACGGTGTGCTACTCTGGTCTTCGGACGCACGCGTCGGGCCGTACCTCTTTCGACGCACCGTGCTTTTCTTTTCGGGATGGGAAGTTTAGTCGCGTGTCACTTTCCCGCGAGGATGTTTTGGGGAATGGGGAGGGGGAGGTGGAAGTGGAAGTGAGAAGGGGGAATGTCATCCCCGGACTGTGGGACGGGCATGGCCATCTGCTGCAGTATGGCGAGTTTTTGCACTCGGTCGATATTTTTGGGTGTTTGTCTGTGGATGAGATCGTGGAGCGGTTGGTGAGGTATTTGGAAGCACATCCGGGGATGGGGACGAGAGGTCAATGGGTGAGGGGGGTGGGGTGGGATCAGAATTTGCTGGGGGGGATGCCGACTGCTGAAATGCTGGATGACCCGAGGTTGGGGGGGCGGTATATCATGTTGGATCGCGTCGATGTGCATTGTACTTGGGTCTCAGGGGCTGTGTTGGGGTTGTTGACGAGGGAAGAGTTGGAGGGGGAGGTTCCTGGGGGTGAGATTGTGAGGACGCCCGGAATGGGTGTGTTTTGTGATAATGCGATGGATTTGGTGCTGAAGTACTGGGAACGGCCGGGAAGGGAGGAGAAGAAAAAGTTTGTGAGGAGGGCGATGGCGGAATTGAATCGGGTTGGGGTAGTGGGGATGCACGATGCTGGTGTTGTGAGGAGAGATGTGGAGTTGTTTAGGGATATGAGTTTGACGGAGGATGAAGGGTGGACGGTGAGGGTTTATGCTATGATGGAGTGTGCTGAAAGAAATACGTTTTGTCCCGAGGAGGCGATGAGGGTTGAGCAGGATGGCGGGATGTTGGGGGTGAGGAGTGTTAAGCTTTTTGCCGGTATTTCATTCTCTTCCCTCCTCGAGTCACACTTACACTGACCTGTTGGGACAGACGGCGCCCTGGGAAGCTGGGGCAGCGCCATGATCGACCCCTACTCGGATCGCCCCGACACCTCCGGCTCCCTACTTGTCAATGCGTCCACCCTCACAGCAGTAACGAAGTCTTGGGCCCAAGCCGGCTTCCAGGTCAACATCCACGCCATCGGCGACCTGGCCAACCGCTACGCCCTCGACGCTTTGGAATCCACTCTATCCGCCATCTGTTCCCCTGACTCCCCTCTCAAAACTTGTCAAACTCAAAACCACAGATTCCGCATCGAACACGCCCAGATTATTCACCCGGATGACCAGGAACGGATGGCATCTCTTGGAATCATCCCGTCTATCCAACCCACACATGCTACATCAGATATGTCCTACGCGGAATCACGACTAGGGCCGGAACGCACAGCAAAGGAGGCGTATCGTATGAAATCACTCCAAGAAAGGGGGTTGGCGTTGGTCCTGGGGAGTGATTTCCCCGTCGAACCGCCAAATCCGTTCGAGGGGGTGTATGCCGCCGTGGCTAGGAAACATCCGAAAACGGGAGGCGTGCCGCCGGGGTGGGAGGGACGGGACGGGTGGCATGCCGAGGAGGCGTTGGGTGTTGATGAGGCGCTGGCGGGGTTTACTACTGGCCCGGCGTTTGGGGGGTTTATGGAGGGCAGAGCAGGTGTAATTAAGGAGGGTGCGTGGGCGGACTGGGTTGTGCTGGATGAGGTGTTGGAGGAGGTGGGCGTGGAGGAGTTGAGACACTTGAAGGTTAGGGAGACGTGGGTTGGTGGGAGGATGGTTTATTCGAGAGATGAGTAGGGTTGTGTAATGACTGTGGAGGGTCGCATATAGGGGTTCGTATATACTTGGTAGCGCCTGATGGCTTATGATATAAGTAGGTACATGACTTGTTCTCGGCTTGGAGTTTTGTAGACGAGTCGCCAGGACGTGTTGCTCTGCAGATTCAGAATGCAGGTTGTCTGCTGAAATTATTCTATTCATCATGATACGCCACTCTAAGACTCTTGGATTTTCTGCCTATCTATGTACTTGGGATATTGTTCTTTAATGTCTACGAGTTACCCCAGGAGCCGGACTTCAGTTTGTCTCAGATTTGCAACCGTATTGATCCTAAAATCCTCGATGCCCAGGACCGGAACGCCAGATGATTGCAGATATTCAGATCCTCCAAGAAGTTTCGGGCTTCGTGCTAAATATATCGTTCTGGGTACTCAATGCTATATTGATGCCCCACCCCTAATCCAAAGCTGGTTTCGACAATTTAGAGAAGTAATATCTCGAGCTCGTGGTAGTTTGTCGAAGAATTCTCGCCGAACAATATTCGGACGCCCCTATATGATTCATCCACAACTGTAAAGTCCACCGCGAAGAGAGACTTCCACTGGTCCTCGATTTGGAGAGGTAGACTTTGATGCCGACGCCACGGTGACGGCCTTTCAGAACAATTGCGTAAGCTTCAGTTCCGAGATGATGTTGTTGATAACAAGTGGCTAGTATTTGACAGCCAGCGGAATGGAGAAATGTGGAAACATCGGGCAGGAACAGGAACCACACCAACCGGGATACCTGGACGAGCCGGACTCGCCTGGTTGCCAGGTCGGTGATGGAGAAAATACCCCTTGAAACCGAGGTTAAACCCCGGATTCCACATCAGATTCCACAAATCCACACTCACCATGACAATGTGGTATGCGTCGCCCCATCGACGTCATCGCTTGTCATGACGATTCATATACAGGGTATCTCTACATATACTCGTTATATACATTGCCCGCACTCCCATGGTCTGATAATCATGTGGGCAATGGCGTATTGCGTACCACCAGAACCAGTAAAATCCCGTTGAGTACGCATGTCGTGGCAAACAAAGCCCACACGCTCAGAACCGTCGCCCACCGCATCCTCTCTTGTCTGGCCAGCGTCATACCCAGTCCTCCACAGGCCGCACCCAAAGAGGTCATGATGCCAATCGTCACGCCAGCGTCCACCTCAAGTCGCATCTTGTGCCGCCCAGTCTCAATAAGAATGGCCGCGATGCCCATGAGCAGAAATGACACACCAAAGCATGCCCACGTTCCCCAGAACAGCATCCGCTCCTTATAGTGCATCAGCTGCTGCTCCTCAAGGCTAGGCAGCGCGGCATAGTACGCCTTATACCCGGCTGGGAATTCCGACGATGACGCATATCCAGACCCTCTCCTCCCCGACGCAGGCGGGCTCTCGTTCTCGGCCTCGGTATCACTCAACAGAGCACCTGGCGGATGCGCAAAATAGCTCGCGTCGGTCGTCCCATAGTGGCTAGACTGGCCAGAGATGAGCTGCTCATGTTCTCCCTGTTGTTTCCCCCTCATCCACCGGTTGACCTTCTTAATCGGCGACGTGAAGATGGCTGTAAGCGCAGAAACACCCGGGAAATTCATGTCCTCGTCCGGATTGATGTAAATGGCGTATGCTCCGTCTCCATTGTGCTCTTCCCCCGCCTCGCTGCCATTGTCGTATTCGTTCCAGTATGCTGTTGTTTGGGGTGTCGGACCAACAAGAGTCTCGCTCGGAGATACTTGCTCATTCCGCCGAATGGACGGCGCCGATGACGTGGTAAACGGCGAGGAGGCCCCATAATCAATTGATACATTTTCCCGCAACATGGCCAACAGGTTCTCCTGCTCCGTAGCCAGGGGCGCAAAGTCGCGCTTGGTGAAGCTCTTCGGGTGTGACAGGACGGTATCCCGGAAGCGGGAGCCGAGCGTCGACGAGCCGGTCCATTTCCTGTACTTCTTTAGGATCTTTCGGAAGGCCACCACTTGTGCACCCACAAAACGCTGCAGAGATTGGATGTCGGTGCCGCACTGCAGCAATTCGTTCTCGTACTTGGCGAACCGCCGTTGCCGCTTCGGGGATATCTGGTTCCTTCTCACTGCGCAATGAATCAGCAGCCGGCGGATCTGTCCGGACAGATGTTCTGCAAGCACAAAGATTAGTCCGACGTGGTGCAGTATAGCGGGGCAGGGGACCTACGCAGACGCCTTGCGATCTCGTCGGCCTTGCTCGCCACAAACATGTCGACTCGGTCATGTTGCCGGCAGAGCTCTCGATAGAGCTCGTCCTCGAAAACCCGGAGTGCCGAGTCCTGGTAGCCCGGGATGGCAATGGCCGTCGCTTGGTCCTTGGTTGTGTGCACCTTGATGTGGTGCTTCAGCGAGTTGTAGTCAATGTTATCTGCGGGGGGTCAGCGTCATAGTTCTGACCCTCAGTGCGGCTGCCAGAGGAAGAATCTTCAAGGGGGGTTTGACATACGGAGGCTCCATTGCGGCGCAGACTCTTTTGCAAACTGTTCGCCGTATTTCATTACTCGCTGTGGGCCAATTGGTGCCTGTTGATCGCGGTTGCGGGGGGGTAAGGGGTCAGGAACAGGATGCTTCGAGACGCTTTCTTTGGGGAGAGGCGGCTCTGCGAATGATTCAAAAGATACAAATTGGGGCACAGTGGCAAAACGACCTTTGTTAGACTTGTTCCTTGTTTGGGGATTCAGATTTGCAGCAGGCTAGGACCGGTGCAGAACTAATTCCAGCTCAGATCTTGTGACTGGCGCGAGAGTTAAAGAATCAGAGACGGAGGAAAGAGAGCTTGTGTCATCGGTAGAGTAGAAATAGCTCCTTGGAAGGAGCAGCAGGTGGTGGGGTCGGATCGGGGAGGCCCTGCTGCGCCATCAAGTCCCGCTTTGCACCGGCGACGCCATGCATCGGTCCCCTGCTCAACACCACTTGGCCATGCTCCACCTGATTCTGGACCTCGTTCGCCGCGTGCCGTTGGTGTGCAACCCCACGTCTGAAGCTTATCGGCCTGGCCTCGCTGCCTCGCTCCTCGTTGCCTCGCACCAGTGCTTCGCGCGCTCAAATCGCAATATTTGGAAATCTTTTGTCGAAGCCGCTCACTGGCTGACGCCGAGGTCGGAGAAGCCACCGTACCGTTATTTGTTCCCGCTCCTCCCACACCCACTTCGACGCCGCCGGCCAACAGCCGAAATGGCTGCATGGTGCAACGGATGGTGCAAAGTTTGCAAAAATCTGCATCTTGCCACTGTGCTGGGCTGCTGACTGTAAGAGCTTACTGCTGCAGATGGCATATCAAAACGGTCGACATAATTGCCTCCCCGAGATTCGTGAGCCACGGTCGCCGCCTTTTGAAAATTGCTATCTCGCTTTTTCGGTCCCAGGGCTGCCGCCAAGATCAGGGTCCTGTTATCTATGGCGCTGCTGAGTGATAACCGGGCCCGGCGGGGGCCGGATCCCGCCCACATGAGGGTACTACTTAACTACCCCTCGGATAGACTGCCGGCGATCATGAGAGTCTAGCCCGCCGGGTTCGATGGTCAATGGAGTTCCTAACTAGACAACTAGAGTCTATGGCGTGTGTCCAGAAGAGGGGTTGGCGATGCCGAGGCCGCAACGGTAGACTCTAAAGGTTTGAGACGAAGGTTGTATTTTGCTGCTAATCCATACTAGTGTTCGAAGCACATGCGAGCAAGGCTCATATCCGGTCCGTGAAACATAGGACCCTTCGCAGGCTCGCTAAGATTTCTTCGTTGAGCCCGTAGCCGGCATGCTCGTTCGCGTTACCGACAATGCAGCAGGACCTAGATAACTTCCTAGCCGAGTAATCATCGATTCGGGGGGATGAGTACCGAGCGGCCTGGTCTACCTGCAGCTACGATTCCCAACCCCCCCCTTTGCCTTGAAGAATTCGAAGAAGATTGAGCCAAGTATGCAAGTGAATATGCAGCCCTTCTCCTCTGAGTGTGTGGTTCTGCAGCCCCGATTCCAGCCAACCGCCTTTCGTGATTGGAAGCTCGCATCGACCACACGCGATGCCGCGTGATAGGCGCCTGTGCCGGGAGGAGCGGACATCGTCCTCTACGCTCTGAGATCTGGTGCTTCGGGTAAGGGATTCTGGGCCCTGGTCCTCCGGGTGATGTTGATGCGACTGTTTGCGGGGAAGTTGCTTGAAGTCTGGCACGCTGGGACGGGCCTCATCAACACGACATCGTCCTCCTATCCCCGATCTGTCCCCGGCCCGCCAATCCATTGCTTATCTGTCTACCAGTTTAGCTTGAGGAAGGGTATGCCAGCTCATACGATACTATAAAGCCGTTGGATTTGCGGTTGTACCGCGTATCTTGTACATGTCATTGTCTGATGAGCAGTTGGATGATTCGTCAATCGGAGCTTCGGTGTCTGTGCCGTTCGAACACAGGGGGAACCGGCTTCCGTCCCGCCCGTGGGGGTGTGTCGTGCAGAAGCATTGACACCGTACCCCCACCGAATGGCACCCGAGATGTTGATTTTTCGAATACAGTTGAGCAAGGCCCTTTTTATCGACCGGACAATGCCCAATCTGCAAATTTCCAACACCCCTGAGATAGCCTAGTGTCCCTATGTAGAATCAAGCTCTCATGGGCTTTCTGGACAACGATAGCTGTACGTAGCGCGCGGAGGAAGGCGGGAACGAGTGTCATGGGACAAGCAGAGAGCACTGACATACGGCTGCATGTTTACATAATGAAATTTGCCTGAGGACGTTTGCTTCTCTTGTTCCCGGTCACGAGGCCGGGATGCAACGGACTGGTGAGCCGGCTGGCGCTTCGGACGGGACTGTGTGGAAAGCGGGAGAGCCCGGATGCCAGTTCTGCTTTGTCCCGATGTTCTCAATGATGCCGAATACCGATGGATCGTGGCCCGTATAATGATGGAAGTCTGAGGGATCCAGCCACAAAACTCTTATCGAGACCCGACTTGCGAGTGTCTTGTGAGGAATGCCGTAAACGCCGCGAGCGATTACACAAGGATGACAATCAAACCCGTGGGTGTCCCAAGGTTAACGCTCTTTACTTTTCATAAAAAAAAAAATGTTTCTGACGCCAACCCTGCGTCAGGTCCCGAATTTAAGATAGTTAGATAACTCAGATTCAAAGAAACAGGAGGCTGTCGAACCCCGCTGAAAGCCCCACCAAAGTGCAGCCTTACCTGGAAAAACGCCTGCGCTGATTGGCCAATTTTGCTCAGCTGTTAGCGGTTCCAACGCCTAATTTTTTTTCTTCTCGGAAAGTTCTGCACCGCCGAGTTCTGTGAAGAGTCGTTCGGTGTCGCCGTGTAACCAGCACTTCACCGCATTTTTTCTCCAAATCCGCCAAGAATGGAAGTAGCAGGGAGCACAACTTCTTCCCTCACGTCCACGTCACATACTTTTACCCACGCTCCGAGCATGGCGCAAGCGGCGGCCGCCTCGGGCGCTCAAGATGGGACTGCCCTCGCCGTGTTTCTCGACTCGACCTATCCCTCCAACCGCCATGTTTTCCTACAGCCGCCGCCTCTGCTCCCCGTGGGATCGCTGCAAGTTGCCAAGCAGACACTCGACAACCTAGCCGGCCAAGTTGTGGACCAGCAACAAGCCAGAGTGCGCGAGCCGGGGAAAAAGCGAAAGCGGGAATCGACACAGACGGCCGTCTTAAAACTGAGAAAACTGCATATCGACGGTTTCGAGACCGGCCAAGTGTGGCAACAGGCAAAGAAGATAATCACCAGCGTACTCCAAGAATCCACCGAGCTCCTGCAGGAGCTTGAGGAAAGAAACGAGGTCGAGCAAGCCGGCGGAGAGGATGTCCAACATGCCCGAGTTGTCGAGTTTGGAGAGGATGGCTTCGAAGTCGCATCCGATGACGACGACTCAGCGAGTGCAACATCGGAGTCCGGAAGCGAGGCGGATAGCGAAGAGATTGATGAGGAGACTTCGGACGGTAGTGTAGTGGAAGATTTGGATAACATTGAGGAAAAGTCGAACTCTGATGTGGATATGGAGGAAGACGTCGAGGAAGAGGACGGGGAAGAGCAGGATGATTCTGAGGAGGAGGCTGGCGAATTTGTGGAAGATCCCGATGGTCTCAACGATGGATTTTTCTCGCTCGAGGATTTCAACAAGCAATCACAATGGTTCGAGGCACAGGATGCACGGGCAGACCCCAATACCGATCACTTCAGCGACGATGAGTCGGTTGATTTTCACGCAGACCCCTTCTCCTTGGCAGGAAAGGGAGCTTCAAACGGGTTGAACGACGAAGACGAAGACGAAGACGAAGAGGAATCGGATGTCGATATGGAGGAGTTGGGGAATACGAAACCGCCTCACCCCTCCGGAAAGGATGCTTTTGACTCGGACGAAGAAGGGGATGACCAGATGGAGGACGACCTGGGAGACATGGAGATGGATCTCACGGCCAACGATATTTTCTATAAAGACTTCTTTGCCCCGCCGCCCAAAAAGAAGAAGCCTGGAAATTTCAGGAAGAAGAGAGTATTCGAGCAACCGCCAGCACAGCCAGACGAGGCTGATGTAGAAAGGGCACAGAATGATGTTCGGCGTGATCTCTTCGACGATCTGTCGGAACGGTCTGATTCAGAAGATGCCCTGTCCGACGTATCGGCCGGAAACCCTAAGTCTCGTCGCTCAGCTCATGAGCGGAGGCAAGCTAAAGTGGCCGAAGAAATCCGGAAACTGGAGGCTGAGCTCGTGGCAAAACGAGCGTGGACTCTGTCAGGAGAGGCAGCAGCAGCAGACAGACCAGTCAACTCACTTCTGGAGGAGGACCTCGACTTTGAGCACATCGGCAAGCCTGTGCCCGTTATCACCGAAGAAGTTTCCGAATCTATAGAGTCGCTCATCAAACGCCGGATCCTGGCACAAGAGTTCGACGAACTCTTGCGGCGTCGTCCAGATACCCTTGGCAACCCGAACGGGGCACGTCGTGGGCTTGTTGATGTGGAAGATACGAAAGGGAAACAAAGCTTGGCCGAGATCTACGAGGAGGAACACGTCAAAAAGTCAAACCCAGACGCGTACGTCAGTCAGGCCGATGAGAAGCTTCGTCGGGATGAGGAAGAGATCAAGGGGATGTGGAAGGATATCAGCGCCAGGCTGGACGCGTTGAGCAGCTGGCACTACAAGCCGAAACCATCGGCACCGACACTTACTATTGTCGCTGATGTCGCCACGGTTGCTATGGAAGACGCGCAGCCCACGACGGCCCAGGGTGTCGCCGGTGGAGAAAGCATGATTGCGCCACAGGAAGTGTACGCGCCCGGGAAGGATACAGCGGAACGCGGCGAGGTGGTTGCTAAGAGCGGTCTGCCGGTGGCTCGACAGGAGATGAGCCGCGAGGACAAGCTGCGAAGGCGGCGCCGGGAGAAGGAGCGTATTCGCAAGGCAGGCGGTCTCGATGCGACAAAGTCTCTGAGCAAGAAGGCCCAGGCCCAGAAGGAGACGATGGACGAGTTGAAGAAGGGCGGGGTGAAGGTGATCAACCGCAAGGGCGAAGTCATGGGTTTGGATGGAAAGAAGGTCACGGAACAAAAGGGGGCACCGACAAGCGGTGGCCTCAAGTTGTAGTGTGATTACCGTCTTGCGGTTATTAGAGTTTATTCTGTCGGGATAATTCAGGGCGAGGCTTTTCATGAAGCAGACTGTTGATATCCACATTTTCTGTTTACAAATGGCATCAATTATGTGTGGTACTATCTCTTTCAGCTTACATACGGACATACCGAATATCATTAGCTGCGACTATTTTGCAAGGATGGTGCTGTGGCAGACAGACGGTGACGTTGAAGATGGATTGAGCTCATTGATCCGGAAAACCCCCCACCAACAGGTGTGGGTCCAACGAAAACATCCTGCAGCCAATTAAAACCGTTCCTTTGATGCTTAGTGCGTGCCCGGTGCGGCGAAAAGCGCTCGGAGCACATATCAACGAAACGTCGACCTCGAATTCCGTGGCGAGAAGAAGCATCCCGCCGCCTTGCTCCTCGCAGGAACGCTGCCCCCTCAATTGGGATCTCTCCGCTCCTTTCGACAACTCGCTGCAGACAGTAGCACCGCTCGCCAATCATGCTATCGTCTGCGAGGACAGGAGCCTCGCTGGCTCTCCGAGGTGAGCAATCGACCCGAAGAACGACCGTCCTTGTCCGACCCAGACCAAGGGACGTGTTTAGCTGATATCAATTCGATTAGCCCGACCTACGGCCCAGCTCGTCCCCTTCCGCGTCGCCGCCGCCTCCATCTCGTCGTCGTCCCGAAACAATGCCGCCGGTGCTGCCGTCCAGCCACACGGCGGATACGGCGTTGCGAAGCGCGAACGAAGAGAAGTTCCGCTCCCCAGCCAGGAGGGGACCAAGGGCGTGGTCCAATACGCGCTGTATGCTATCCCTCCTTTTTTCTTGGTACTCCAAGTCCTGGAGACTGACACGTCGGCATAGAACAACCCTCGACATAATCACCAACTGGGCCCGCCAATCCTCCCTTTGGCCTATGACCTTCGGTCTCGCCTGCTGCGCCGTCGAGATGATGCACCTCTCGACTCCGCGCTACGATCAAGATAGGCTGGGAATCATCTTCCGCGCCTCCCCGCGCCAGTCGGATGTGATGATCGTCGCCGGGACCTTGACCAACAAGATGGCGCCCGCCCTGCGCCAGGTCTACGACCAGATGCCCGAGCCGCGCTGGGTCATCAGCATGGGCTCTTGCGCCAACGGCGGCGGCTACTACCACTACAGTTACAGCGTTGTGCGCGGCTGCGATCGGATCGTGCCTGTTGATGTTTACGTGCCTGGGTGCCCGCCCACCAGCGAGGCGCTCATGTATGGCATCTTCCAACTGCAGCGCAAGATGCGGAATACCAAGATTACGAGGATGTGGTACCGCAAGTAAAAAACGAAAGAAGGGGAGGGGGTTGAGATTGCGAGCGTGCCGGGCGAGATCGGGGAAGAAGATGCGGGGTGGAGTGGTTCGGATTCCTACTGGCCTTTATGTACATACGGTCTAGAATGCCGTGAAGAAAATACACGGTTCCTGTACAGTATGTCGGTCGCCTGTCTCGACAGTTTTATAGACGGCGTCTCTTTTGTCCACAAGCTTGGAAATCGAAATCGCCATGACAAAACCTTGACATTGCCAAGTCGGCAAATCCGTTGAAACCATATATATACTATCTCTACGCTGTCGTCCACCGCTTTTCCTACCCGCCCTCCCCGTAACGCCATGCAGAGTAATCATGAAGTAACGGAATGAAAAGACGCCGCAAACCCCTCTCAGATCAAGATCCCGACCTATTGATCCAAAACCAGCCCGATAGAGCCCCAGTAGGAAACTGACTAAAAGAAATCAGATCCGCTCATGGCATGCGCTTGTCGGTCTCGGACGAGTCATTCTTCTCCCCCAGGTCCGGGTTCAGATAGTCGGGGTTCTCGGCCGCCTCGTACTCGGCGATCAAATCGGCCACGACCTCACGCGCCTCGTCAAACTCGTCAAAGTTATCCGCGAACGGAGCCGTTTTCTTGTAGGGCCCCAAGAACGCGTTACGGGTGCGCATACCGTCGTACTGGCGGAGTATTCTCTTAAACAGCTATTGAAAAGTTAGATCGGTGGATTCCAAATAAACACTGATGTTCTCTCACCGTAGCTATGCTGGTATGGTTGGCCAGCATCAATCCGCTGACGCGGTGTGCCATAGGCACATAAGGGCTCCGCTTTGTCAACGCGACCTGGATGCTAGCAGGTCCCCAGGGAATGAAGGTCGCGAGCCGCCGCTCTCGGATACGCAGCAGACTCTTGTGTACGTCCGTCGGGTCGACTTCTCCCTGGATGACGTTGAGGATGGAAATGTAGCAGCTCTTTTTGCCCGGTACCGTCGACACCATGCGGTTCTTTGGCTGGAGAAGACGCCTCATCACGTCCAACACGGTCGTCTTCCGGACGGTCTTAGCTTGTTCGACTTGGTCCCCCGTGAAAGGAGTGTATGAAGTCATGAGGAAGTGACACCTTGGGGTGGGTATCAACGAGGCCAGAATGCTGACCAAGTCGTTGTGCATGTAGCCCGGGTATCGGAGAGTGGTGGTGCTGGCCGACATGACCGTCGAGACGAGCTGATTAGTCTGGTGGAAGGACGGCTCTTGAATGTGAAGTCTATCAGCAGCAATGTGAGAGAGCGCGCCGTTGTCAAGAACAACGACCGAATCCGCATTCTGCGTTAGTCTCCGCATGGAGAGTATGCTGTTGTAAGGATGGACAACAACATCACCGGAGTTCGTCGTGTCTGGAAAGACCGAATATGTCTGGATGATCTTCTTCGGGAACCGGTCGTTCAGCCTCTCGAGCAGAAACGACCCCAAGCCGGATCCCGTGCCGCCAGCAATAGAGTGTAGCATCATGAACCCCTGTTTCCGTTAGTGGCTGTGCTAAACAACGGAGACAGTCACGTACCTCGAGGGAATCGCTCCCGTCCGCTTCTCGGTCAATCATCTCCATTATCTCCTCGTGAACTGATTCTCCTGTCTGGTAGCCATCACCCCAGTTGTTACCGGCGCCGACGCCATTCTTCCCGACATAGAAATTCTCTGGGTTGTAGATATTCTTGTATGGGCCCGTTTGTATGCCGTTGATGACCTATGTTCGTGTTAACGGTATAAAGCAAATTTCGGTGGCGCTCGTACACGTGGCTCGAGGTCAATCAGAATGGCTCGAGGGATGTAGCGTGTGTCGTCGCTCTGGTAGTAAAACACGTCCTTGCGGTCGCCGCCCTCGGTCGCGAAATCCTCGAGATTGCCGTCTTGACTGATTCCGTGCTCTTGGCAAAGTTGCTGCCAAAACTGGCTACCGACTATGGCCAAGAGTTAGTCTCTGCCCAATTCTAGGGGGCAGCTCGAGATGGATTCGGGGACTCACTGCTGTTGCCGCACTGGCCAGCTTGTATCGTGATTATTTCTCTGTTTCCACGTTAGCAAACACCGGGTTTCGAGACCCAACAGAGCATTCAGGACGTGCCTGGGCATTTTGGCGGCATCTGCGACAATGGGTAGCGGTGGACTTGTGGATGTCGAGTCTCGACGCGTCGATGTGGTTTCGCGACGCGGGCTGAAGACCCCGCCAACAGTACTTGTATTGTACCTCGAGTGTGGAGGGGCTGCTCTGATAAACATGTGGAAAGTTACTCTATTTCAGTGTAATACCGTAATTGTGTTTCGCCCGCTAACAGTGGCAACGTGGGGTACCAGCCCGCTGGCAGGACCCCTGTCGTCACCCCATGCTCGCAATATCGGCGCCGGGATCCAGCTCAAACCTCCAACCCTGTTCTGGGACGGCTCCATCCCAGCTTCCACCACTTTTTGTTTCTCTCTTGGAAACCCAACCTGATCCTCACCGTCGAGGAATTTCCGAAAGAACCGCATACCTACCCGTCGCGTTGCTCGCCCAAGTAGCGCCGACTAGCTTCTCTTCTTACATTCCGGCTTGCCACAAGCCGGCTGAAGTCGTCGACTGAAGTGCGTAACCTGGTCTGACAGGCGCCACGAACTCGAACACGCGGCTTGCACTGGACGACGACGCCGCTTCGTCCTCGACACCGCCATCTCGCACGCCTGCATTTGAACGTGGATGCAGATAGTGCTGCCGCAGCCGTTTCCGCAGTCGATTGGTCCAGAATTGTGCGGCATGGTTCGCTATCGAGGATTCTAGCAGCTTTCTAGTCTCGGCGACCGTCCGAACGACGAACCCCCTTCGGCGATGGCGGACAGCCCCAGGACCGAGGCCGGCGGGTCCGGGCGACAAGAGATGACCATGGCCTCGGGGCGGCTCACAGAATTGCCGACAATACCCCAGGCCCGGGCCCTCGGAATGCCCTCTCCCATTGGCTCTGATCAGTATGACTTTGCAACCAAGCCGGGCTCTCTTCGGGGCCAGACATTGCCCGAGAACAAAACGGTCGATTACATCAATAGCGGCATACCTCATGACCGCATAGCTCCAATTTCCGACGCAATACTGTCACCTCGTCCTCCCGGCCTGAATACCGACCTCACGTCGAATTCGCTCCCGCCGCCGATTACCCTCGAAACGCCCGAGACGAGCTCGCCGACGGTACCTCGGAGGAGCGTACAATTCGCTCGCGATGATGTCGTCTCGGACCCGCCATTGTCACACTCGAGACAGGGCTCATGGGACGCTAGGGACCCCTTTGGCAAGTTTCGTGGCTCGACGTTCATGGCAAAGTTGAAGGAGTTCACCGGCTCTGGGGCTTCTCAGAGTTATGCCACGCCAACTATGCTCGGAGAGCTTGGTTCAACAACGAGTTCTCCCACCGTCACGCGGCATTCTACACGTGCCGCCGGCACCGCGGATGAGGGCAGCGATGTTGATGCTGATGCTGAGGAAACGGCGGACGAGACCACAGCGTCAGGACAAAACAAAGGTAAACAAAAGAAGAAAAGGAGGATGAAAAGGCCACGGTTGGATTCATACTCGACCCCAAATACGCCCCATATGGCAAGCATGTCTCCCGACACGCCGGTTGCGCACCATCGACTCAATTTCCTGAGACGGGCAACGGCACCAGAAATTCCAGATCATGCTGGTGTCTCGGAAGGCGAGGGCCGCGACCGCTTGACCCGAGAGCAGAATCCTAGACGGCCTGCTCCTTGGGCCGCCGGTGGCCGATCAGCCGAAGGCGAAGAAGCCGAGAGCCCTTCAGGTCGAGGCATGAGCCATCATTTCAGGCGCTTCTCCGCCCTCGGTGGAGGGGCTTCAGATGGAGATGCAGTGACTCCTCGCAGGCCCCTGTTCGGTGGCGAGAGGGCAACGACTTTTGGGGCCCAGAAGTGGCGCCAGGTCAAAAACACGCTCAAGCTCCTTCGGCGGAAGGAAGATGAGCGGTTCGACTATTACAAATCCGCTGAGCTTATGGCCGAACTGAGAGCTGTCGCTCCAGCCGTCTTGATCCTCGCCAGCATGATCCAACGAGATGAGCATGGGAACAAGAGGATACCTGTTCTGCTTGAGCAGCTCAGACTGCACATCAGGGACAGCACCCCGGTCGAGGAAAAGGATAGCGAGAGGCATTGGCTGTTTACCATTGAGTTGGAGTACGGCAGCGGACCCAGCCAGATGAAGTGGACCATCAAGCGAACTATCCGGGATTTCCTGAACCTGCACTGGAAATACAAGCTGACGCTCAGGAATGAAAAGTTCACCACAACCCGCCTCGACTTGGGCGCCAAGCGGAAACAGCCGAGATTTCCTCTCTCGGCCTTCCCCTATCTGCGTGGCGTCAGAGGTCTGGATGAAAACGATGACGAGGATCCTGCGGACATTAGAGCGGGCGATGAGACCGCCGCCGAAGGCACTGCCGGCGAGGCAACAGTGCCTGAGGTCACCGATGCCGAGGAACGACCTCCGATGAGGAAACGCAAGTCCCGCATGCCTGTGCTGGGTCCTCGGCGGAAGAGCTCGGCGCTGGGTTCAACTGCCGATCTGAATCAGTCCGCGGCTGAGTCTAGACGGAAATACGTCGAGAGGCAGCAACGAATGCTTGAGAAGTATCTCCAGGAGATGATCCACTGGCTCATGTTCCGAGCAGACAGTAACCGTCTTTGTCGGTTCCTTGAGCTCTCTGCTCTTGGAGTCAGGCTTGCGGCTGAGGGTAGTTATCACGGGAAGGAGTGCTATCTGCATATACAATCTTCCCAGGGTCTCGACTTCCGACGGGTGCTGACGCCCGGGAAGGTTATTGCACGGCACAGCCGCAAGTGGTTTCTGGTCCGCCAGAGCTATATTGTCTGTGTTGAGTCGCCCGAGAACATGAACATCTATGATGTCTACCTCGTCGACCCGAAGTTTGAGATTGTTTCTAAGAAAAATAAAGGCCAGCAGCTTGTGCCGAAATCCAACGAGGGAGCGGATGATATCGAGAACCTAGACCTAACGGCTCGCCGAACGCCGACCAAACATCACACCCTCAAGATCATAACGTCAGAACGGATGTTGAGGCTGTTTTCGCCGAACCAGCACATCATGCAGCAGTTCGAAGAGTCCGTACAGGACATGCTGAGCAGCACCCCGTGGCATCGGCCGAACCGATTCGAGAGCTTTGCACCTGTTCGGACCGGCGTTCACGCTCAGTGGCTAGTCGACGGCCGAGACTACATGTGGAATGTGTCTCGAGCTATCAGCATGGCCAAGGATGTCATCTATATTCACGACTGGTGGCTTAGTCCAGAGCTTTACATGCGCCGCCCGGCGTGCATCAGCCAGAAGTGGCGACTTGATCGTCTTCTACAAAGGAAGGCAGAGCAGGGCGTCAAGATCTTCGTCATCGTCTACAGAAACGTTGAAGCAGCTGTCCCCATCGATTCGGAGTACACGAAATTTTCTTTGCTTAATCTGCACCCGAATATCTTTGTTCAGCGATCGCCGAACCAGTTCAAAAAGAACCAGTTCTTCTTTGCCCACCACGAGAAGATCGTGATTGTCGATCATGACATTGCGTTCGTTGGCGGCATCGACCTCTGTTTCGGTCGATGGGACTGCCCACAACACCCTGTGGCTGATGACAAGCCTACTGGATTCGAAAGTCTCGACACACCCAAGGACGCCGAGCACTGTCAGCTGTTTCCCGGCAAGGACTATTCGAACCCTCGAGTCCAGGATTTCTTCAAGCTCAACGAGCCGTACGAGGAGATGTATGATCGTGGCAAAGTTCCTCGCATGCCCTGGCACGATATATCCATGCAGGTCGTTGGGCAGCCTGCGCGAGATCTCACCCGGCACTTTGTACAGCGGTGGAATTATGTTCGACGAGGCCGCAAACCGACCCGTCCGACCCCATTCTTACTTCCTCCCCCCGACTCGAAACAGGAGGAAATCAAGGCTCTCGGTCTTGAAGGCACCTGTGAGGTGCAAATCCTACGTTCGGCATCAACATGGTCCCTCGGTGTTGAGGAGACAGAGCACAGCATTCAATCGGCATACATCAAAATGATAGAAGATTCCGAGCATTTCGTCTACATGGAGAACCAGTTTTTTATCACCAGCACCGACACCATGAATACCAGGATGGTCAACCGTATTGGCGATGCGTTGGTTTCCCGGATCATTCGGGCGCACGAAAACGACGAAGACTGGCGGGCCGTGATTCTCATTCCGCTTATGCCGGGCTTCCAGAATGAAGTCAATGTCCAGGACGGCACCAGCGTTCGTTTGATTCTGCAATGTCAGTTCCGCAGTATCTGCCGTGGTGAGCACTCCATCTTTGGACGACTTCGCGCGGCGGGCATTGACCCGGAGAACTACATCCAATTCTTCAGCCTTCGCCAGTGGGGCAAGCTGGGCAACGGCACTATCACAACGGAGCAGCTGTACATCCACGCCAAATGCATCATCGTTGACGATCGCGTAGCGCTTATTGGGTCGGCCAACATCAACGAACGGTCTATGCTCGGTAACCGAGACTCGGAGTGTGCCGCCATCGTTCGTGATACAGATATGATCTGGTCCACCATGGGTGGTCGTCCGTATCAAGTCGGCCGATTTGCTCACACGCTACGTCTTCGCCTAATGAGAGAGCATCTTGGGCTGGACGTGGACCAGATTCTAGAGGAAGAACGCCAGCTTGATAATGACCGGTCCGCAAATTTTGAAGATGACATGGACCGTATCTACCACGACGAACCGGAAGCCTCAGCGCAGGCAGGAAGCTCGAAGAAGCAGACATCGGGGTCGGATCTGCCTAGCACGCCCACCAGATCACAGCGCTCGATGAGCTTCAACCACGATATCGACCTCGCTGAGCCCGAGCCGCCTCGTGGGCGCTCACGTGGTAAATCTACCGCCACGGAGGAGGATACGCGTGGGATTGGAAGCGAGGCACACCGGAAAGAAGTGGAAGGTTTCGGCCCTGACCGCTGGAAAGCGGCACAGGAAGAAGGCGCGGATCAAGGCAGAGATTCGGTCATTATCAATGGCCGCGAAGTGCTTGTCCATGACATCTCTCCAGAGGGCAGGGGCACGCTCCACAGCCCTCACCGTGCACATAAGCCCAGGCGTCTCTCGGGCACCGCTCCTCTCGAGGGGGGATCCACCAACGACCCAATGCCGCCTATGCCGGCTTTCGACCGCCGGACTACCGAGCAGCTCGGTCTGCCTCGTGCGAGCCAGCTTCCTTCGCTGCCTATGATGGACGACACGGACATTGGTGGTCCTCCTGCAGCGCCAGAATCTGCTGGCAACCAGGCTCCATCGACTCCTCATCCTCTAGCCGCTGATATTAAGCTAGCTGCCATTGATAAGGACTGCATGCGGGATCCGCTCAATGATAACTTCTACGAAAATGTGTGGTGCCGGGCCGCCGAAAACAATACCAAGATCTATCGTCGGGTGTTCCGGGTGATGCCTGACTCTGAGGTGACGAACTGGACTGAGTACAAGGAGTTCGACGCGTACAATAAGCGATTTAAGGACAGCATGGACGGCGCCCGCACGAGCGAAGAGGGTGACAAGACGGATAACGCGGCCCAGCAGCAGTCGACGGCTGGAGCGGGCATTGGAGCGCCAGGACCCGCAGCTTTGGGGAAGGGGCTCGCCGAGAAAATGACCGAGAAAGTTCCCAACGCTCTGCTACCCGGTAGCAGCGAGACGCCGAGGGTTGTCGAGCCGCCGAAGGACTCGGCGGTGGATGAGAAGAAGGCTTTGGCAGAGAGCGCCAGAGAGGAGGAAGCCAGCGGCGACATTCCCACTGACCCCGAAAAGATTGAGGGTGGCGGCGGTGCGCTCAACCCCAATCTGAACGCCGGTGAGGATATTAGACCGTCGAGCGCGGCGACCAGCTGGTTAGAAGTCGGGCACGATGCCCGTAAAGAAAGACGGCCGACATTCTCGACGCCGGATCGGCCGGACATGCCGCCCAACTCGTCGGGTGGCGGCTCTGCAAGTGGAGTGTTTTTGAACGGCAGCACGACGGAGGTGGGAGGAACAGTCAAATCAGTAGGGTCGCAGAGGCGTCGCCAGCGTGCAGCTACGAGGAGCAGCCGGCGTGGCTTCAGCTCTGCAGATGAGATTCTCTCTCGTGCGGAAGCCGAGGAGCTGCTGAATCTGATGCAGGGAACCTTGGTGCAGTTCCCGTATGACTGGCTCCTGGTGGAGGAGACCAATGGAAACTGGCTCTTCCAAGTCGACCAGGTGGCACCGCTGCAGATATAGTAAGTGGATGAAAGCTTTGTCAGGACGCCAATGCTAATAAGACAACAGCAATTAAGTTTCATGTATGCAAGTCTGACATGCTCGGTCGCTGGGCTAGATGGGAAAAGGAGGCCAAAAATTGTGTAGCATTCTGTCAGCATTTACGTCGGCGTCGGTTTGGCGGTCATTACGGGCGCGGTTGCATGCCCAGTTCTTTTGTCGGGAGCCAAGACGGGCTCGCATAGCCACAACGGTTCTTTCTGTTTTGTTTGGATCCAGGGCGACGGCATGAGCGGCCGGACCTATTGGTTGTAATAACATTGTCCGAGTTCTATTCTACAGTTGTCGTCTATAGTCTACCTGTCCCCCATATAATACAAGTGCCACAAGCGGCAGCATCTCCGGTTCATACCCTCTCGCTGACCCAGATGGCGCCACGACAGCCGGCACGGATGACACCGGTCAGCAACCAATGCGGTTCTGCCTTTTTGGCATCATGCTGGACGGCGTGATCGAGATGCTCCAGCTCCTCGTCACGTATTCTTCGGAGGGTAGAAATCAGCTCCCGAAACTCGTCCCCGACATCATACCCCTCGGCCTCCCAGCCGGAAACCATCTCGAGCAGGGTGCGGATCTGGCCGTTGTAGTGGCCGCCAATCTCGGTCTCGACGGCCTCGGTGCAGGCCATGGCCGCCTCGCGGCCCATGACGGCCGTGGACCAGCCCAGGCCCGTGGCGAGCACCGACCAGACTGGGTAGAGCGCCGTCGGGCGGACACGGTGCTTTGCGATGAGCGCGTTGAAGGTGTCGAGGTGGCCGGCTTCTTGGTCGTACATGTGGCGCATTAAGGGCCGGAGGTGCGGTTCGCGGTTTATGAGGGGGGGTGTTTGGGCTGTGTAGATCAGGGTTGCGGCTAGTTCGCCGGCTTGGTTTACACGGAGGGCGGAGGAGAGGAAGGCTTGTTGTTGGGGCGTCAGGGGTTTCTTTGGTCTCGGTTTGGGGTTGGGATTGAGATTCGGATTGGGGGTCTCGGTTGGTGATGCGGCGGCGGGAGAGGTTGTTGAGAGGAAACGGCGGTTGGACATGGTATTCATGGCGGCACATCGTGTTGGGATTGTTCGGGTTACTGTTGCCGCCGCTGCTGCGGGGCGGAAGAGACAGCGGGCCGGCGCCATTTGGCCTACAGGTAGCCGGGTACACGGTATTTCGAACCGATGATTGGTTTTGGTGTTTGAAGGCACCGGCTGTTAGCGATGACGTTGGGGGCCTCTGAGGCTGATGTTTCGATTCAAAAAGCACGAACCACACGGCGCAAGGTGGGGTGGACGTGGGAGGTATCCTTGTCAATGTGGGTCCTCTGTGCGCCAAGAGACTTTTTTAGCCAATCAGCATGGCGAGTCGACTGCGTGCTCCAAATTCTAGAAGCCATTGAGCGTGTCCAGCCATAAAGACGCGGGAATCGCGAATGTCCCCAGACTACAGCTTAAGACGACATCAAGACGAACTCCCATCCCCCTCGACGTCGCGATTCCCAGAGCCTATCCCGCCCCCATCGAGCGATATTAACGGTCGAACCGGTTGAGCTCTTGGTGTTCTTGCTTTAAAGCTCAGGACCAAGCCCGCATCGGCTGTCTCGCTTTGGATCCACGACGTTGCTCGAGTCCGTTGCATCCGTCGATCGTCGCCGACTATATACATTACTATCCTCCCCCCTATACTCCGAGTCGAATCCCGTGAATCATAATGTCCGATATAGACGATGAGTTGCTCGCGCTGGCCGGCGGCGATGTGTCGTCGGATGAGGATGAAGAGATGGACATGAGCCGGGACGAGTCGCGGTCACCATCGCCGCCACCAGCGAGCAGAAAAAAGGAGGCGTCATCGAAGGGAACTGCTGTAAAGAAGACGCCCGCCAAGGCGGCGAAGAAGCGCACAAGGACGGACGATGAGTCGGACGAGGAAGGAGAGGCGTAAGTTCCCTTCCGGCCCAACATGCTCGCGCACCCTCCTGGCCGCCGACACATACCGTGATTCTGCTCTCGCCGCCCACACAATAGTACCTGCGGTTCCGTCACCTTCCAGATCGTTCTTATTCACACCCACACACGACAATAGCGGAGAGGCAACCCTGCGCTATTGTACCCCCCCACGCTTTATTGGCACTGTTCTATTCACACAACAATAGCCATCGCAGATTTTCCCACAATACCATGGCCCCCGCTAATATGATGCGTTCCAGATCTTCTGGAGCAGATTCTCCTTCCTCCCAACAGAGTGCGCCTATGGATGAGTCTGACTCTGATTCCGATTCACCACAGACCAAACCACTCGGAGGAGACGAAGAATTGAACCCCTACCCCATCGACGGCCTTTTTCGCGACTACGAGGAAAGGGAACACATCATGTCTCTTCGTGAGATTGAGCGCGAGCAGATTCTCGCCGAGCGCAGAGAGGAGAACGAGCGCATGCGCCAGAACAAGATGCTCCGCCAGCTGAAGGTCAACCAGGACAAGGATATCAAGAAGCGCAAGGCGAGCGCCGCTGAGCTTGATGACGACAAGCGCAAAACGTCGCGCCCCCGCACCAAGGCCGGAGAGACGCACGACAAGATGGACTCACTCCGCCGTGCCCGCGAAGAGCGCAGCAACCGCAAGGAGCAGCGCGAACGCGAGAGTGACCGCCGCAAGAAGTCGCCCTCGTACCGCCGCAGCGCTGGCGACGACGACGCCGACAGCGAGGTCGAATGGATGGGCCCCAACAAGTCCAAGGGCAAGTCTCGCTCGCCCGACGCTCGCGAAGGCCCGCCTGCCGAGCTCAGAGACTTTGAGCGCGTCAGAGTCGGTCGCAGTCGCTTCGCCGAAGTTTGCTTCCATCCCGGTCTAGAGCAGGCTCTTACCGGTTGCTTCGTCCGTATCAGCATTGGACCCGATCAGGAGCGTGGAGGCATCGACGTCTATCGCATGGCTGTCATCAAAGGTAAGCACACCGGCCGGCAGCTGTTTAACCAGGTCTAATAGGATTGTAGGATTCACTCAGGGCAGAGCTTATGCCGTTGCCGACCAGTCCGGAAAGATGATGGTCGTGGATCTCTATGTGACTGCGGCCCATGGAAAGGCTGTCAGAGATTGGCCCATCATAATGTGCTCCAACAGCGCATTCACCGAGGCAAGTAATCATCTCTGGGCGGCTTCAAACAGGTTCTAACATGTCATTAGGCTGAGTTTGAGCGGTATAAGCGTGTGTGCGCCGCAGAGGGCACCCCCTTTCCTGACAAGAATGCTCTTGTCCGCAAGATAGACGATATCAACAAGCTCCTCAAGCGTTCGTTCACCGACCAGGAGCTCTCGGAGAAGCTCAAGCGTCAGAACGAGCTTCACATCAAGTACAGTGGCGTTGAGAGAGATCAGGTGATGAAGCAGCTCGACCACGCCCGTGCTCGCGGCGACGAGGCAGCTATCGGCCGTCTGCAGGAGCGGCTTGACAAGATCGAGGTTCCGCGCCTCGCCTTCAGAACGTCCCTGACGCCCAAGAAGACCGAGAACAAGGGCCCTTCGCAGCAGGAGAAGCTGGCCCTGATCAACCTCGAAAATCGGCGCCGCAACGCCGAAAACGTGCGCAAGGCCCAGCGGATGGAGATCGCCAAGGCCCGCGAGATGCAGAGACGCCGCGAGCCACGCCAGAATGTCGACGAGGACCACGGCCGCCGTCTTCAGACCAACGAGACGAAGAAGGATGGAGGCAACGAGGCCGGCAAGAGCGGCGCTAGCACCCCCGCCAACGGTACTGGTACTCCGAGCCAGAAGCCCACCACGGTGCTCCCGCACATCGCCAAGCTGCAGGAGCAGCAGCGCAGCCAGGCCAAGAGCGGCATTCCGATGATCCACAAGCCGCTGACAGATGACGACATCATTGGCGCGCTGGATCTGGATATTGATGTCGATCTGGACTTCAGCTAGGTGTGCGTGCATGGGAATGGGGTTTGGTGTCTGCATGGTGTTGGCTGGCCGGGCATGACTTTTCGGGCGATTGATGAAGAGTCGGGGTATATTTTTGGAACCCCTAGGTAGATTCCCATCTGTGTCTTGTTTCTTTTTTGGTCCCTGGATTGGGCAGTTGAATCAGACACGTTTCCTTCGATTGTTTGAGTGGTTTGCTGCCTGTGATGTCTGTTCCATGCCATCCACTCAAGCAACCAGACTATCCTAGGTAAGCAAAAGGCCTCCTTTCTGTTCCAAGAGGGGGGTTGAAGGTAAGTTAAGGCCTCTAGACAGTTTAATATGCCTATTGCGGGACATTAGAGCTTTGAATAAGCGTTGCTAGGACAGATCTGAAGTAGCAGGATGTATTATCTCTGATCTCTGACACGCTTAAACCTGAGCTGGTACCCCTGAGGCTCGGATAAACGTGCTACGGTTGGGAACTACAGCTGTTTAGAGATTTCCCTAGGCATATGTCTAACTTAGTAGCAGTGTCCTTTCCTTTGTTCTAAAACCCGTTTTAAGGATATAGTTATTACCTATATAGATTATATCCTGAAGAATACTGTAAACAATTGTCGCCGTAGTACTTTTCCCCTTTACAGAGTCGTTTCGGACGTGATCATCCTTAACCGACTATAACCTCACTCTCCGGGCGCAATCGAAGCCCGACATCCAGTCCAACGACCAGTTGGCTTACCTGGGTGGCAACTTCCTGGCGCTGCTGCGGGTTCGTGTCCGCCGGGGACAACCCGCAGGGCCATCAAGATCCAGGGGCAGCTCCCCCCGTGCGCTTCCCAATATTAGGTAACTGGAAAATCGGCATAAGCCTAAGCGCGCTGCGACACGAAACTAAACGCATGCTGACCCTGTGGATCGGGATATTAGGCACGGAAGGGGCGGGGGGGCGGAGGCTATGAGGTTTATTGCCCAAGGGGGGAGGGAGGGAAGAGGGGGGGGACTGCTGGGTCCTTCTTCTCCGACCTGGACAATACTATACTTTACTGAGGGTCTCAGGGCTACTCTCCCCGCAACAAACTCCACATTATTACCATTCACGCCTCCTTACCAGTTAGTGGGTGTATGATAGCTGAACCTCTCTTTGGATCTGGTGGATATATCGCGCGGACCCGGTATCCGCCGCAACGAGGACAGCCCCAGAGATATAAAGTCTCGTACCATAGCCTTAAAGTATTGCGACTGTTATCTTCGCTTCTTGGTCTCGGTCCTTATGGGTCGAGTTGCATAAAACCACCATATTAGAAGAAAAAAGGTATATTTCTACACAAGTACGACCAACACTTACCATCAAGACCCTGAACCAGCAGCGAGAGGCGTATCTATATTATCAACGGGATACAGTCATCTATAAAACCCCCTGAGCAGGGAGAAATAAACGCCAGTTGAGCTAGACAACGGCTCTTCAAGCTATAGAAAAGGGAAAAATGTCCCAGTTTCAGGCCTGCTCTCTTCAACGCGGAGAATAGAATGACCTTTGAAACTTCTTACGGTGATTGGGAAACGACTTCAAACCTGCACTGCCAATAACCATTTACTGCCACGGATTCCCAAAAAGGTCTATTCATACTGACTCTAGGGACATTTCCACCACGGAAACCGCCTCAACACAAGAAACAGGACTTTTTTGTCTCAACTTCATGCCTCCACTGCAAATGCTTCAACATCTCCCGCCCATCCAAGTTTGGCCTACCCACATCACCACAAGGACACAAAGTGTACACGGCAAACCGAGGTATCATTCCAATCGTCAAGTAATTCTAAACACAAACAGACAACAAACCCGACGAGATGTCCGGGTTTGTGTGGTATGGTGTGGCACGTATGATACAGACCCTTCCCGATCCTCTTTGCCTCCTCCGCTTCCGAAACAAAAAACAACACTCGGTAAGACTTGCGCTTCCCTGCTCTGTACCATCTCAAGTCTAGACTAGGAGAGAAAACGTTTCCAGGTTTTGTTATATCCCACACCGGTCGGTCCCAGAGTCTCTCCCTCGCCTAGACAAACACTAAGTCAAACATCGCCACCGCCAGCGCCGCGACAATCCTGATTGTCCCCAAGCCAGACGCATTTCCGAGCAAAAAGCCTTGCCACGAGACAAAAAAAGCCAAACTGATGGCCAGTAATAAAGATATAAGTATCACAATGGCAATGGTCGCCCCATAAGAATCCAAGAGCGCGTCCTCAACGACACGCCAAAACGTGATTAAAGTGGAGTATTTTGCGAACAATCCGAGCGGGAAGCAAGACGGCCCGCCCATCGAATGCTCTCAGTCAGAACTTAACCCCGGGCCATCCCTTTCTGTTTTCGCCTTCCCTTGGCATTACCCTTCGAGATCGGAGTGACAAACGTGACATGGCGGGTCTCCTCCTTCTTCATATTGACCCCGGCGCGGCTGGAAGGGCGGCAGCGATGCGTAATAGGCCGCGGTGCCACCTCCTGGACGTCGTTGTCTTCGTCAATGGTGATCTCGGCCACGTCAGACACCGACTCTGTCTCCATAGCATCGCTGCTCTCTGATGCCGAACCGTCATCCGAATCATCGTACTCTCCATCGTCGCTGACAAGAGACGGCGCGGTATTGCCAGCAAAAGTATTCGGGCTAAGATCGACATCCATTTCGTCATAAAGCGGGGTCTCCGGCAGCTCGGGCGAAGCGGATTCTTCCGACGGAGCGAGATCGAGGTTTGATAGAGCCCGGCCTCTGCTGCTGGGGGGTCGTTGGCCGGGTGTTGGTGGGGGAGACGAGGCAGCCGTGCGGGGGCGCATAACGGCCGTCGTGCCCGCTGGGGACGCTGGTGCGGTGTCGGTATCCGAGTCGTCTCCCGGAGCAAGCACATCCAAGTCAACCTTGGTCTTCGCATCCTTGACCTTCTCGTTCAGGTCCCCGCCCAGCTTCTTCTTTTGCATAAGCTGGGATAAATACGGCGTATCGGCCGACGCAACTAGGCCTGTCCTTTTTGCGGTTTTGGCCCTCGGAATGCTACGCACACCTGGAAGCTTCCCAGCCTCGAAGAGCTTGAGCGACGCCCTGACACGTGATGCCAAAGCCTGGTAGGCCTGTCTTTCCGTGCCGGGTTCATTGCGCGCGAGAGGGTGGACCAAGCCGGACGTCGCAGCCCCGGCAGTCTTGTTGTCGTCACCGACGATCCCACCACTCTCATCGACCTCGATGGGATGCCCGCAATGGACAGCGGCCTCGTCGTGGCTCTTGAAATCTCTCCGATGAGCTATACGGCAGTGGTTGATGAAGCCTTGCGTGCTCGAAAAATCCCATCTTTGACAATCAATGCAGACAAGCTTGACGGTGGCACCATCAGAGCGTTTCAAGACGCACGGTGCTGGCTTGTCTTTTGGTTGCGGGTATCCACTCGACAGCGCATGTAACCTCTGTCCTCCCGCTCCACGGACAGGGCGTTGCTTTCCAGTGTTGCCTACGTCCATGCTATTTCTCGTCGTTCTGCCCTCGGAGATAGACGACTTTGAGCGACCAGCTTCGACAAATCCCGGGACATCAGGCACGGTGCCGTCAAAGGCAGGGTCGGGTATAAGCCACTTAGCGTAGTGTCGCGCATAAGGGCCTTCAACAACACCAAAGGGTGGCGCCCATTTCGGGACGGGCTGACCCGGCTTCGTCTGCCATGCTGGTCCCTTGCCGCTGCTAATATCCAACATTTGGCTCGGCGTTGGGCACTGGACGGGATAGGGAATGAGGTGACAACGGCGAAGCTGCTCGAGCGCAACCTGACACTTGGCAAGCTCTTGGTTGATGAGCCTCAGCTCATCATGTTTCAAGAGTATCTCAAGCCCAAATTGGTACTCGATAACGTCTCGCGCGCTCTCCAGATCGGGAGCTGGATTTGACTTGAGCAGGCCGCTGGCCTCGTCGCTGTCGGCGAATGCCGAGACTGGGGAGGGAAGCCCCCCATTCTGCTCAGTCTTGGTGCGCTTCGAGGTTTGGTAGTCGGTTTCAACCGAAACCGGCCGTCTCCGTTTCGGAGACGGTTGTGGTGGTTCTGATGCGCCTGGCGCAATCGCTTGGGTCTGGCCTTGAAGAGCGCTATCTTCGGCCGACTTTTCGCTTCCCCGTGAGTCGGAAGCCCAGAAGCGAAACATGGAGCGCGACATATATGAGGAGTTGAAGCGCCCACGACCAAGAGGTTGCGGGTGCTTTGGATATATCGCACGCGCCTCAAGGCAGCAGTGGCTGGAGGAGGCGGAGACAAGAAAAGGGGTTGCGATTCACGACTGCGGCAGGCGGGGCTGACGTAACCAGAGAAAGGTGGCCCAATCGGGTTAGACGGGCCGGTCGGGTCAGCCGGTTGTGGGTTAGTCAGGAATTCCAGAGCGCGCAGGTGCCTTCGGTCGCTGATGTGGCCACGCCTGGACACAGCGGAAACGGGGTCAGGCCAGAGGGAGAGAGCACTGGCGCCACTCTGCGCTGCGCAACAGGCGTCGGAATGCGACCGTGAAATGAATGCGATCGAGAGTCGGAGAGCGACGTCAAAAATGCGCGAGAGCTAGTTAAAGCCTCGACGATGGTGGAAAAGGAACGGGTGCGGACCCAAGAGCGAAATGAGCGCGCGAAGGAAAAAAAAGGACGATGTTGTTCGGCCGCGCGCGCAGTTGCGTGGTTTTGGTGAGGTCGGCGGGTGATGTTGGTTGCAAGTTGATTGAGGTTTGGGGGACGGGCGCTGGGGAGACGCAGCGAGAAGGGAAATTGTTTGGAAGGTCAGGACCTGGGTCGGAGGCAAAAATGCAAGGGAACAGGGGGGCCTGTGACTAACCCAGCTTTATGACCGGGAAGTGATCGAGGGAGGGCTCCTCAGGCAGCTGATTGGCCGAGCAAGAGGATGCTTGGGCCACAAGCGGATCCGGGCGTGACATCCTTCCACTTCTTTGGTGTGCCTGCCAATCCCAGAGGAAAAGCACAAGCCGCCCTGACTCTGAGACAGCCAATGAGCGGATCCCACTGCGGCCTGATGCTGCAGCCAAAACCGTTGCTCGTCGAGACCTGATTTGTCTTCTTCTTTAAGACGCCTTGGGGGAGCTTCACTTCACTGCGCACTTGAGGCCGGGCGATAGGCCTGAGGTGATCCTGCTAGAATCCACTG
Organism: Echria macrotheca; assembly: GCA_030411725.1. Taxonomy (NCBI): domain Eukaryota; kingdom Fungi; phylum Ascomycota; class Sordariomycetes; order Sordariales; family Schizotheciaceae; genus Echria; species Echria macrotheca. The sequence goes on along the minus strand of MU839844.1, from coordinate 123,977 downwards.
ATGCGAGCTGCACGGGGAATATTAGCGAGAATTAGCGTCGATGATCGAACGACAGCGACGGAGACATGCGGAGTTGGAGCTGAAGCACGCATGGAGGTTGGCAGTGCTTGAAATCTGGTGGGAAAGCACTCTCCGGAGAAGCTCCTATCAAGATCCAAACGCAGGCACCTGAGAGGCTTCGGTAATGAGACGCAACCTTGGGAGAGAGAAGTGCGGGAGCAATTACCTTATTATAGAAGATGTTGAGATTCGGGCAATACATAACCGTCTTGTACAAGTGCGAATGTGGGTCCGATATCCATTTTTGGAGCCAAGACCCAAGACGGCAACTTGAATGTGACAGCACTACCAAGACTAGAGTACACTAGACAACCACGGATTACTGTGAAGAAGAACTCGTGTACATACAGCGGCGAGATCTCCAGTAGCGCCCATACCAGAACACAGTTCACTTCAAAGCGGAAGTCTTGAGTACCCCGTCTGCACACGTGACTGCTTCGTCTGTTTGGCCCCCACTCCAGCTTTCGGGCATCGCCTGTGCCCCACTATGCCCCACGGGCCCAGAGTCCGTACGGATTTGCCAAGCCGAGATCAGGATGCGGGCTGACGCGCCTTGTCCCGCAACCAGTGAAACGCTGGGGGAGGTTGTGAGACGCGTTTCATTGTCGCGAAATCTTTGGTAAAGCAAAGTTAAGTTGTGAATGCAAGAAAAGTCAAGTCAATAATACCACAAGATGTTAATATTTGTGCCTTAGCAAGATCGGGAGAATACGTAGTCAACTACACTACGTAGTATCTGTCACACGCTGCAGGCTCCAGCCTTGTCATCCCATCCACCCACGCAATGCGCTCCGAGCTTCATGAACCCTGTTATCGATAACAATCTTTCCCCCCACAATCAAAACCTCACGTTCGGAGCAAAGCCAAACCCAACATCACCAGATGCCCCACCGATTCGCCGAACTGAGGGTGCCAGTCAACACATGGAGCTGCTACCACAGCCGGCGAATGGCCTACCACCGACCATGGCTAAACGCAGGCATCCCGACAATGAAAATCCCACCGTTTCGAAACGAACGCGAGTCGCCGTGGAACCCGTCACAAGCCACTACTTGGTTCCCTACCAACCAGTCCTCGACCTACTGAGCCCGAAATACAGATTGAAGACCCTCACGGTTATGCCATCTACGAGCGTACGAAAGCACGTCGACAAAGCTCTCGAGCATCTCGAACAGTTCAACCCGTGGGACGCGACGGCAGTCCCGGGAGTCGTCTTCCTTTCAGCGAAGTTGACCGCCGCGTCGAAGCTCGTCACAATAGCAGGACTCGTGCGCAGACGTGTTGGCGAAAGCAAGCAGAAATGGTATCAGTACAATATTCTGGGAGAGGGCGAGAGCGAGCTTTTGGATCTAGGTAGTCTCTCTGTGATCGAGGATACGCACATAGACAACAATGGTGGCGATGGGTCTCATGAGAGCGATGGGGACGAATACTTCGAGTCCTTGAAGTCGAAGATTCACGATCGGGCAGTCGAGCCACCAAAAATCAAACACAACTCGTACATCACCGTCTGGCTTTCCAGAATCCCGATCAAGGAACTGAACGACATCCCGGATGTCGCGGTCCAGACAAATGAGCAGAAAGTCGATCGGTTACAGGGGAAACAACAAGGGCGGAGACCCTGAATTATCATGTCATACCAGAGATAGGAGGTTCTGTGGCTGCGATGGAGTAGTCCAGAAAGGCGTTTTGGCGAGCTAGATTTGGCAGGTCCGGTTGGGAAGCGTGCCCGGGGTGGCATTTACAACATTCGGTCCCGGAGTCAGGGTGGTTTTTTTTTTTTTTTTTGGCTTCGACTTGACAACTCATGACCTCCATGACTATAGGGAGCGTGGGTTCAGCGCACATCGTCTCATTTGTAGTGCCTAGGAATTCCACTATGCTCCAGTCTCTGCAGATCAGGCCCCGAACTCCATATCATGCGCTCCAGTGTCATTCCCCCTTTCCCCTCCCCTTAGAATACCGCCAGAATCCTATGCTAGCGGTTGCTCAGTCTGCGTTGCGGAACGCCGGAAGCAACTATCCAAAAGATGTATCCTTATGTGTGCCACTTCATCCATGCCATGCCAGATTAAACCGACCGATTCAAGAATGTCCGACGGATCATGGCTTCTGATCGGGGGAGCTGTAGGTGATCCTCAGCACGAAGTTCACCACCACCGCCATGAGCAGGATGATCGCCAAAAAGGTCGGGCCAAAGCGGTCATCGAAACCCGCCTGACCGCGCATTCGTATCGACTTTGCTCGCCAATGATATGTTATTAACGCATATACCATGGTCGCCATAGCAACGCCGGTGAATAGAAATGACGAAATAAAGGCAGGACGGTCGCCGAAGTTAAGCATCCCTATCGCGAGCGCCCCGAGGACAACGGTGAAGTTGAGCCATGACAGAAACGTCCGCTCATTGGCGAAGAAAACTTTCGGCTCGACCCGGGTTGGGAGCGCGATGCGCTTTCCTGCGATTAAGACGTCAGCGCACCGAACGCATGGTTATTCCGAAGCGCGGGGTTGTACCTGGGGCCGTCTGAAGCAATGGCTGGCTAGACATGACAACCGGGAAGCTCGACTCTTGGAATGAGAAATGCAGGACCGTCCGAAACTGTCCGGGCTGGCTGGATCTGGTGAAAATGAGAAGAAAGAACCACAGGCCAGCAATGGATGAAGTGGAATCGATGCAGAAAAGCTTGATGATGATAGTGTTGGTGCTTAAAGAGCTCAAACAGTTACCGGGAGAAACGGCCTCGGTAGAGGAGCTCTGCAGGCCGATCGATTACAACATCCAGAGATACGAAAACCAATTGATCAATGAGGAACGAGCAGATCAGAGTGACACACGTGGGTGCGGTGATAAGTTTTGATTGGTTGATACGCACCGGAGGGGCGTGCTCAAGCTCCGACCCCGCGACGGTTCATCACGTGGAGCTTGCCTGGTCTGTGCGGGCCTTAAAGCACGATTCAAGAAAACATGGCTCTCATTGGCTGATTGGACAAGCCTGGCTCGGCAACTCTCCCGACGTAATGTTTTGCTGTTGATCGGTTTCCATCCCAACTGCATGAGACAGCATTAGATTTCCTTCAGCCTCGCATCTCCCTCCTGTTACCTGGCCCAAACCCGAGTTCGTTTCCTTGCAGATTGGTTTCAGCCTTGCGCAAATAGCCTTTGTTTCTTGGACTGTGTTATCCATCTCGACGGGAGTAACCTGCAATTCCGCGACGGCCGCAGACTCTCCGCGTTCGCAAACAAACAAGTCGCCCGGCTAAGGCACGCGATCACCTCTATCCGCGAAACGGCGCCTCACGACAACCATGGCCACTCAGACTAACTCGGTACCGTCGTCCTCGGCCTCGTCTAGTGGTAGCCGCTAATGCTAGGCAGCCCATTCCTTTCAAGCGTCTGGAGCAGATTGCTGCGGATGTAGGACGGACCTCTCCAGTGCCGGTCAGATGTTATTGACGTTGTTTCTCAGGCATGCAATAGCGCCCTTGCCGGTGTTGAAACCTACGAGCACTCCAAGACACCCCTATGGAACGAATCGATCATTGTACGCTACACGCGCTCGCCCCCATCCCCCGACGAGCTGTGCTAACAACCCACTCCAATACAGCAAAAAGTTCTCAAGGCGGTTATGTCTGAAGCCCCTGGCTCAGCGTACAAGTTCGCCATCAATAGCACTATCGTTCAGCATGTGGTCCCCACATCTCAGCTGAGCAAGCCGACAAGCGCAAGTGCGACGCCATCCGACGACAAGTCGGCTCCGGCGAAGAAGGGGCAGGCCGGTCGCCGGGGTATGCACAGCGCGACAGGCGGATACTGGAACGAGAAGACGGATGGCATGTGGAGCTTCAAGTTTGACGGAGAGGATAAGGGTCTCGATGTTGTCCTCATGTTGATCTGGATTGCTGTGTAGCAACCTCATTTGCTCGGCGACTGGCCAGTACATAGTCACCGGCAGCGATGACTTTGACGCTTTTGATATGTATTACGACCAATACCATGGCTTTAATCACCACGCAGACCCAAAGAAACTGCCCCGGCAGACAGGCGCTGATCGACAGAAACTACAAAACGGAGGTTTGTGCCCTCATCTATCAATATGTTTGACTAAGGCAGCGCCGAAGTATACCGAACTCCGTCAATATCGGCGCCACCACAAACACAGCTGATAAGTCGGCACGGTCGGGCATGGCGCCATGCTAGCTCGAGGCAAACTGGAGAATGCATCTCCGCCGCCTGACCGTCGACGATCACTTTGCCACGATCTTGTGGGGCCTTTCCTCTAGAGACCAAGGAGCATTCAATCGCGGTGAACTTCAGCGCTTGAGGATCGATGCTATCTAGACACAAGTTGGGAAGTCTCCCGTTATTCCTTAGCAGATATTCAAAGGTGCTGGCCAGATCTATCTATCTAGTAAATAATGTGTATAGTATCGGCGTTGTCATGATAGCTGTTGCAGGGGTAAAGGTGGGGCATGAGGGGTTGCGATACGGCGGGGTTGTTTGAGTTCTCGAGGCACAACGAGCGGAAGCCAGAAAAACACCTCCACGCCGCCTCAACCAGATGCTAAGTTGCATCCCGACTGTATCAATGGATGCTCTTATGGACAATCCGCGAGTGATATTCCCAGATGGCTTTATGGCTACAGCTATCCAAGATCAAATCCTAATTGCTTCGCGCTAAAGAGGCAAACAACGCATGCACCTTCATCTGATGTATTGTACAATACAATACCAAGCTGAATCAGCAGCCACGGACCACTCCAAGCCAGGGAGTCAATGAAAGAGAACAGGATGACATCCCTCCCTCCCGAGCCAAGCATCAAGCACACCACGGCACCCAAGTTTACGAGCTCGGCATGGGGATCCAGGATGCAACCTTCAAACAGCCCACGCTGGGCCGGGATGCAGGCGAAGAGTCCAGACAAGGCCATCCCCACATTGCCCGCCTTCCCTGCCAGTGAAGACTCTTTGCGCCCCCATCGTGCTGCTGATTCAAGCCGATCAACCCGGGAAAGGGATGCAAGTTCGCCCTCCGCCATTGGTCGGCTGCCTTCCTTTCGAACGCTGGCTCGCCGAGCCCGAAACGATGACACCGTCAGACTGAGGGTGTCGAGGCCCAGGCTCCTCTCCCCGACCACACTCGCTTTCCCGCGACCCTCCACCAGATTTCCATCCTGGCCTTGCCGGGACCGGACCAAACCGCCTTGATATTTTCCCGTGTGGACAGCTTCGGCCTACCCTACACCCAGTGACATGCAGTCGGCTGCAGATCCTCCCCGATCCGTCGACGACTTCGCCTCGTCCAGAGACTGACCTGGACACACGGCTGCTCCGTCTTACCTTGGTTCGCCGTCTGTTGCCGTCCGCCCTCACGAGACCTCCGGGTAGAGTGTCCCGGATCGCCCTCCCCGGCCCAACACACCGGGGCTCGCAGCCTATTTATTGCTCCTTCCCCCTCCTTTGCGCCATCGCTTTCTCATGGGCTTGCTAGTGAGGAGATTCTACCAAACAACCTTCGTCGCAACAACCAGCATCGGGACTTGAGACAAGACCATTGCCTGCAACAACACCAGCGACCAAATTCCAAGGAAAATATACCGAGCGCTCAACCCTCGGCTGAGACTCAAAACCGATCGCAACTAGGAACAGGCACCAACGGGTTTTTGACTTTTGTCTGACACTCGGACACGAACTTGCTCTCGAGATCAAGTCGAGACCCCCAGGCTCAGCCGGTAGTCTAAGCGGTGTCCTCGTCTAGCTCGGCTCTCATACAGTCTGAAGGCGAACTCGCGCCATTCAAACCAATAGCAGCAACGATGATCGAGGTCTTATACACCAGCGTGGCTTCTATGCCGTCTACGGAGCCGGTGTTCACCAGGGAAGATCACAGGCTCAAGGAGCTCAGCCTGCCCCGAGGACAACAGCGTATACCTCGCCGGTCTCAAACATACGAAGACTACAAGCTCCCAGAGTCCTCGGTGACGGCCATCTTCAATATTTTCGAGCAACTCCGATTCGTGGAAGAAAGTTCAGGGAGATCAGCAGCCCCAGCGGTCGAACAACCTGAACTGCAAACCAAGGCAGTTCTGAGACGTCGGCCACCGCTTGGCCCTCCTCGTCGGTCATATTCAGCCACGGATAAGGAGCCGATACCAAAGACCTCGACAGGCTTAACCCTCCTTGACCTGCCGGCCGAACTACATTTTGCGATCTTGGATTTTCTCGATCCCATTGACAGCACATGCCTGGGTTTGACGAACAAGCACTTTTACTCGATACACCGCCGTATGCGCGGCAAAGTACCGCTTTCTACGCGTCGCGAAGGACCGAACGAGCTTGAATGGGCTTGGCATCTAGCGGGTAACGTGGTTCGACCACCTAGCACCGAGGACAAGGACAAGAACGCATTGGCAAAGCTGCGCGTGAGGGGCCAAGGTTATTGCCGAAAATGTGGTGTCACCCGTTGTGAACTTCAAAAACATATCCAGACGTGGATGGGAGACGGTGCCGAGTATTGCTCCATCAAGCAGAAGTTTGGGCAAGCGGCGCCTGCGGGAGCCAAGCCGTATTGCTACATGAGCAAGCCCGGTGATCCGGAGCGGTGCGGGCGGCACTGGATACGGAAGTCTAAAGTAGTTTTGCAGTGAGCTGGAGCGGCCCTCATGATATATTCGTATGCATTGCAATGAAAATCAGTCACCGAACTGTAGCCGGCCTCTCACTGATCTCCGGGACACATGAACAGCTGAAGCCGGCTTGTGGCGTGGGGGATAAGATGATAAGCGAAGGTTGGAAGAGCTTGCGCCACGTCAAGCCACAACCACGTCCAGGGATGACGTGACCCCCGGCGCGCTCACGAAATTTTGCCAGTCGAGCAATTTCTGGTGGAATTGGGCGCGCCCCTTTTTTGGAAATGGCGAGAATCATAAACTTGGCCAGCCCGTGTGTGACAGCGACGTCGTCGACTCGGAACTGCCATGGTTCACTGACGGCGATTCTGGCGTGGGATTGTTCTTCACATCGACAGCTGCTGTTGCGCTGCTGACGTCGTTCCAAGGCCGTTTGAGTGGGTCGCATGTGAAGACGGGAACCAGCGAAGTCCGGCGAGTCGTTGCCAGCTTCATCCCGCCACAGCGCCCCCAAGGCCAATCGCCTTTGTGCGCCTCCACTGTCCACTACGCAGACTGCCCAAATCAAGGAAACGAAGACCAGAGAAGGAGCGTGTCGGCCGTAGTTTACTGCGACTATTGGGGCAGCGGCGTCTGGGCCACTCCCCGCGATCGAAACTTCAGCGCCAGGTGTTTCCCACCACTACCATCCGATCCCACGCCGACACCACCTGGGGCCCACAATTGGCTGCAATTGCCGCATCTCGCAGCTATTCTCTGCCAACCCGGGTTCTAGAAAAGTCGCAGCTTTGTCCTGCTCCTGCCCATCATGTCATCGCCGGGTTCCTCGTCGCAGAACGCGGGAAAACGCAAGCGCACCACCACGGCAACACACCACAGCCTCGCCGGCAAGATGGACCAAGACCAGATTGCCCAGACCGAGTCCCGCGACGCGTCGGCCGAGGAGGGCGACACCACGGCGCCCGAGTCGGCGGGCCCCGCAGGCCACCGAAAGACAGAGTCTACCGCCAGCGCCCATCCCCCGAGCAAACGGCAGCGCGCCAACTCTGACCAGACCGGCTCGGCCATCGGGACGATAGACCACACCCAAGCAGTCGACCCCGGCGAGCCGAGCGACACCACTGAAGCCAGTGTCGACATTGCCGAGCGGGTGGGACGCAAGACGACGCGCAAGATTCTGACGAACCGCGAGGACAGCAATGGCACTCCCACCAGCAAGCAGTCGCCCATGGCTCCTCCGCCAATCGGCAAGCTCACGCACCCTGTGGGATACCAGACGAACCCTCCGCCGTCTGGTCGGGCCGTCAGAGTCTACGCGGATGGCGTCTTTGATTTGTTTCACCTTGGGTACGTTGCCTTCCCGTTATCAAGTAGGAACGGTGCTGGGAGGTGTCCTGGACACGGAGTTGACCCGCTGGGGTGCTTGGCGCGATACACTACATGGTGGATTCCAGCGAAGAAGACGCTAATGCCAGCGGAACAGACACATGCGCCAGCTCGAGCAAGCGAAAAAGGCGTTTCCGGATGTTCACCTTATTGTTGGAGTGACGGGCGACGAGGAAACACACAAGCGCAAGGGCCTTACCGTCCTGACGGGCAAAGAGCGGGCCGAGACGGTCCGGCATTGCAAGTGGGTTGACGAGGTGATTGAAGACTGCCCGTGGATCGTCACACCAGAGTTCCTTGAACAACACAAGATCGACTACGTTGCCCATGACGACATTCCCTACGGTGCTGACGAGGGCGATGATATCTATGCGCCGATCAAGGAAGCCGGGAAGTTTCTGGTGACGCAACGGACAGAGGGTGTGAGCACCACTGGCATCATCACCAAGTATGTGCCTGACAGCTTAACCGTAGTGACAAAGCACTAACCGTGACCAGAATTGTCCGCGACTACGAGAAGTATATCGCTCGTCAACTCAACCGCGGCACGTCTCGCCAAGAGCTGAACGTGAGCTGGCTGAAGAAGAACGAACTCGATCTCAAGCGCCATGTTCAGGAGCTCCGCGATAACATCCGGAGCAACTGGACGACTACAGGACAGGAGCTCAGCAAAGAGCTCCGCCAGTTCTGGCCCGCCAGTCGGCCGCAGAGCCCCGCGAGAGCGGCGTTCCTTAGTCCCAACGGCGACGTGCCTAGCAGCCCGCTCGGACTCATGCCCAGAAGTCCGTCGGCCATGGGCGAGCGGACCGCCAACAATGTCAACGATTTTATTACGGGCTACACGCTGGGCCTCATTGGCGGTGTGCGATCCTGGGTGAGTTTTGGTGATTGTCCAATAGTCGGCGGGGGCGCTAGACTAACGCAACGCAGATGACCAAGAGCAGAGGGGCGAACCGGGACGACAGCCGGCCACCAAGTGATGACGACTCGGAGCTGGAAGATAAGGTCGCTGAGCTAACCCAGCGGCCTGTGCCGACGAGGACGCAAAGCCAATGAGTTCCAAGGGAAGTACATTAGGGTTAGCTGGTGGCTCTGTCCCCCTTTTGCCGTGTTTTTCTTTTTCTTTTCCGGCGGCCCTGGAGTTGTCTTGTCTTTTTTTTAACGGTATCTTGATACGTTTTCGAACAGAGGTTATGGGCTGGCGGGTTGGTGAGCTGGCAGACTGGTGGGCGGGTTGGTGGGTTGTGAGGGTGGTTGGCGCCTGTGTGTGTTTTATTGTAGGAAGAAGAGGAAACAAGACAAAAGTTATGGAATAGAGGGTATGCTACTCTTGTTTATGAACGGTATCTTGTGCGTATGTTTCGTTTGAGGGTTGTGTATTGGTGCCGCTCGCTGTCAGGAGAGGGGGGGGGGGTTATGTGTCATGGCCATGGTCATGACTCCAATTGCGTCGACAGATAGATGTTTGGGGGCGTCTGGGGGGCTGGATGGACATGAGTACGGTAATTCAGGGACAAATAATCATGTTTGGGCTTCTTTTCTTTTCGGAATCACATTGTCAGGGGTGTCGGTCCCTCTGGCTCTAGTCTAGCTGATGGTTATGCACAGTGCCTTCGATATGAGTCTCGGTAAGAGAGAGAAGATTTATAAATTATGATTCATCCCGCCTGGCCTGTTATCTCACCAAGACCAATCATCTTGGATAGATGCAAGCGAGGCGGTCAAGTTTGCTATATGATCAAGAAAATCAGAGAGAAAAAGGAACTTGATATCGATACCGGAAGCACCCCCAATATTCGATTCAAAGTGCTTCGTCCCTTCTCCCTTCGCATATACGTAAAAATTGTGTAGAAAGAAAAAAAACAGACCCATTAATGTCCATCGTCTATATGAAAGTCGAATCTTAACCGCCCAGGTTGAGTCCCTGCCTGCCCTATGCCCCTTTCCAATCCTTGCCCTTGCCATTCGTCATCCCACCGGGAAAAGAAAAAAACAATAAAGTACATGATAAGAGTGATAAGACTTATCCAAATAACGTTACAAGATGTGCATCGTGTAGAGGATGTGTGCAATGAACGAAGAGAAATTATTGTTGTTTGATGAGTTGCTTGAGGGGCGCGGGTGAGAGTGTTGGGGACGGATGTGGGTAGGTAGGTAGGTAGTAGGGAGGAACCAGGAATATTGCCAGGAGAATAGAAAAAAGTAGATAGCCAAACCGAAGAGAAAAATGCAGAAAGAGAAAAGGACAGAAGGGATAGAAATACAAAGGCGCTCAATGTCGTGCCAGAAAGAAAAAAAACCAAAAACAAGAAACAAAAACAAGTATCGTGACCGTCGTGATAAATCCGTCGTCTCAGTCGTAACGTGTGCTTTTTTCGGGCATTATTACTCCATCACGCCATCGCTGCCTCCCTAGTGGAACAGATAAAGATGAAAAGAAAAAAAGAGGCAAAAAGGAATGACATCCACCCAACCCAAAATGAAGTGCTCTGCCGTTGGCCCTCTTTTTGATACGGGATATCCCGTAATGAAGCCGGGGAGCAAGAAGAGAAAAAAGGAAAGAACTGGAGAACGGGGTGAAGTGTGTCTTGTTGCTGCTCAGAACCACTTCAAATTGGCCCCTTCGTCCAGCTTGCGCAGCACACCGGTGGCGTCAACATACAAGCGACTCCGGCCGCCGATGCAATCAGCCTCTAGCCGGCGACGGACCAGCCCGACCACGCCAGCGGCCTCGCGAACACCCCGGACGCGCATGACGGTCTCGAGCCGCATGTCGTCCGCCGCCACCATGCGCAGCCAAGCGATGGCCTCTTCGTCAGCCTTGCCGGCCGCCGCAGCCGTCATTCTCGGGACAAAGCCGATGTGGCCGCTACCCTCGCTGCTGCTTCTTTGATGATGATGGCGGCCGATGGCGAGGACCGAGGGACGCACACGGTGCCCGTATGCCCAGCAGATCAAGGCGCAGACGAACAGGGCCCAGTAGTCGGACAGATCTGTGGACCAGGGAGAGGTTGGGTAGCCACGGTCAACGCCCGGGGCATTCTGCCCGCGGTCGAGGAACCCGATGATGGCACGAGCGGCGTACACCGTGGCCCTGGCGGCCGAGAGACCGCCGAGACCGCTGGCATTGTCGCTAGTGAGATGCGAATGCTGCTCGGCCCAGAGTTTGAGACGTCTCTGGTGTTCAATGAACGACGTCGCAGGCAACACCTTTTGAGAAAAGACCCAAGAGTCTCCCGCGACGGCAAGGAGATCATGCAGAGGCGTGTGACGCAGCGCCAAATAGGTGTTGGCGATGGGGCATGTGCCAAAGAGCGTATTGATGCGGCCCTCAACATCGAGCGAAATAGACTCTGGAGCATTATCGAGCATCTGGTTGTCCTGCAGGTGAGGCCGTCGGTCTGCGCTGAGCTGGCCGCTGGTACGCCGGTTGTGTTGGTCTCCTTCGGGCATGGGAGAACTATGTGCTGAGACCGAGGCGACCGCAGCAGGCTCCCGACGAGGGAGCCGTAGCATTTCACTCCCAAGGATCGCTATGCGGTCGTACGGCATGAGCGACTGAATGCCTTCTGGAGTGAGCTGCTCAGGTGGAGGGGCAAAGATCGGAACGGCAGCCCCAGGATCGGCAGCAAGGATGGAAGACCATTCTTCCGCCGAAGAGGCGTTCCAGGGAGCCGCGTTCCGCCCGAATAGCGGGACCGGGGGAATGGGTGTCATACCATTCGGATCCCAGTCGTGCGCACGCCTCTGCTGTTGGTAGATGGCAGCATGGCCGTCGAGGTGTAAGCAGCCGGCGAGAAGACGTCGACGAGCTTCCGTGTCCACCCAGCTGCGCCAGCGCTCCTCGGCCGAGAGGTGCTGGTCGGCAGCAAGAACGTTATGATCGATCAATGCCGGATTGTGATACAGAACCTGCAGGGTAGAAAGAGCCTGTGAGTATGTCTGCACGGCAACCTGAGACTGTGTATGGAAAAAGAGAGGGGAAGCCAAAGGCGGGTTGTAACGAGTGGGAGAAAAGAGAGATGACCAGGAGCGCTGCGGTCGCGAAACTGAGATAGAAGGAATAACATTAGGATTAAAGCCGGACGTGGCATTGCTGTTCGTAGAAAAAGAGAGATCGAGGTTGAAAGAATTAGGAGATGATGGAATGTTGCCGAAAGATGAAGAAGTGGTTGAGGAAGCATATGACGAAGGCACGCTACCCCATGGGATTTCGGGGAGAGTGCAAACGGATGGGGCGGCATAAGAAGTAGTTGTACCGGCCGTGGGCGTAATCGAGGCGCAAGAAGAGCAATCGGAAGCAGGAGAAGAAAGAGAAGACCAAGCGGTGGTATCAACAGGCCAGAGGGCGCTGTCGCGCGTAGCGAACGGGAACGAGGACGACGCAGTAAAGAACTGCAAGGAACTCACCCTCGAGTAAAGATTTTCAAACAGTTTCGAGGGCCGCGTGGAAGCTTTTCGGCCACGAAAGCGCGCGAAGTACTCGCAGAGAAGAATCGCCTGCATGATCTGCAGGTTCCACGAAGTTACCTAGATAGCAGGCACTGTCAGCAACTTGCTCGGAAGGGGGGGTGTCAACACAACAAGGGGCGAATGGGGTCGCGGAGGTGTTCCTCCTGCTGTCGACTCACCCGCTTTGCCTCGTGCCAGGCATACTCGTGAAGTTGATTTCCACGGATCCTGTCGTCCTTGTTGGAAAGGAACTGTGTTGCTACCGCAGCCATGGCGCATCTGAGAACGTCCTCGGGTTCAGCCTCGAATGACTGCCGGTGGACTACCGGAAAGACGGGGTCTACGCGCTCCCAGTACACCTCGAGGTAACCGGGGATAGCAGCGCGTACTGGCCTCTGAAGCGGAATGGCCATGACCACACCCGGTACACCACAGCCACTCTGCAGGGGCAGGTCCAAAGCAGCGAGGATACCGGTACCATGGTCGCCACCCTCCCCAGAAGTACCCATGCCTCCTCCGATGCCTAGGCCCATGCCGTCGAACAAGCCCAAACCCATACCGCCTTGAGTATCTGTCAGCCCCTGGTGCATATCGGCCCCCAGTTCTTTCTGGCGACCCAACCCCGCCACCCCGTCGAGACGACTCGGCAACGCGGGGGTCGGCGTCACTAGAGTGTCACCGGCATGAGCAGCTGTGATCTGGGGCTGGTTTGGGCTGCGAAGGGAGGAAACGGAAGTGCTATGCTGGTGGTGAGAACGGAAGGTTCCCTCAGAAGAACCATCAAGGATTGAATGCTGACCAGTTGTACCTGTTGGTCCAAATGTATCCATCATCACATCAAACACCGGAGCAAACGATTGGTGGGAGCTGTGGGCGAAGTGGGACGAGCTCGAGAAGGGGTTGGTGAATATCGGTGCTTGGGGGGGTACCATGGGCTCGAGGCCGCCGCCCGTCCCTTGCAGGTTGCGCGGCGTAGAGCCGGGATAGGGCGACAACAGCTGGGTACTGGGCCAGTCTGTGGTCGGGGAGCGATGCCTCGGCATCCAGAAGCGATTGGGCCTAGGGATATCGGACACCGGTGTCGAGTAGGTGCTGTCAGAAGCTGAGGATGTCCACGGTGAAGCATCGTGTGGATGGTACAGATCCGGTGTCCTGTGCTCGGGGATGTGGAGACTGGGCAATGACAGTCCTTGAGTGACAAGCGCAATGGATGGCGGCGTTGTTCTGGGCGCCTGGTAGTCCAGCATGCTAGGGTAGCCACCCGTCAGTGACGACGAGTGGGACGGGTCCATCATGGAAACTGTCGATGATAGTTGATAGCTGTAGTCGTGCGAGCTTCTCCCTTGGGGGTTGTATGCTGACGAGCCACCTCCCCCCATAGTCGGAGCATGTGGGGTCCCTGGGGTGCCAGCAACTGTAGAGCTACTGAGCTGGGAGAAGCGTCGTTGGCTCCCGGGTTGGCCTGGGGTGGCTGGATTCTCATTTGTCGCGGGCGAAGCTACGCCTCCTGTTCCTGGTCCTGACAAGGACGGGGACTGCATGCCTGGGGGCCGCTGAATCGATGGCGTCCGTTGCGAGTACCCATCGTCAACGGACGAGGGCGCTGACGAAGCCCGTAGATCATCGTCATTGCCACCGCCCTTTGACGACACCTTATCACCCTCAATCTCGCTGGGAGAACAGTCAGTGGTGAACTGGCAAGAAGGTGGGGGGGGGGGGGGGGGGGGGGGTTTTGGGGGAAAAAAGAAAAAATGTAAATGAAGGTGCCTTGCCAAAAGGTCAGGCCGGTGGAAGGCCCGATCACAGCCTGGGTACGTGCACGAGAACCCTGGGGTCTGGTGACTGAGCTGGTGTCGTCTGAGATGCTCTGCTCTGGTGAAGGTCTGCTGGCGTCAGTCTAGAGGTCGTGATATTTGGGCGCGGCGTGGACCGCAGGAGCAATTATCCGTCCTTACCTTGGCTGGCTTGCAGATATCGCAGACATGGACCGGGACGCCCTTCTTCGCCCTGCTTACACGGCCAGTGATGGGCGTGAGCCTCATGGGGAGGTCCGCGGCTGGGTTGTGAGGAGGCATAGGTCGCATAGGAGTGTTCGTATGGTGGAAGCGGGCCGCCATCGACGATGATGAGGCGGCCGACCCATATCCAGTGTGATCCATCGAGTCCTCGCTCGCCGTACTCCGGCGACGCGCCGGTGGCCTGGTGATGGATGTTGACAAGGAGGAGGGGGAGGACGACAACGAGGATGTGGCGACGGAGGAGGAGGCGACGTTGGTGGACTTGGGTCCCCGAGTCGATGGGCCACGGCGGTTCCTCTGGGGACTGGGGATGGTCTGGTTGATATCCTGCTGGTGCTCGACGGCCAGACCGGAGCTGCTGACATGTCTCGGGAGTGGAAGGGTGTTGGTCGGCTCTTGGGGATGCTGGTCGGTGTTGGCCGGCGCGGTATCCTTTTTATTGGTGTGCCTGGCATCAGTCGGATGGTCATCGTTGACATCCATAATGAACCTCAAGCTAGCCATGATGGGCCAAAATGGAAGTAAGATAGCCCAAGTTAGTAATACACAGCCCGGTTGGACTGCCCCGACAAATAAAGAGAGGATGTAGGAGTCGTTCCGGGACAAACACCAAGGGGTCGCGGGTACGGCAGTACACGCGCGGCTGCTGCAGCTAGACGCAGAAGGGGGGGGGGGGAAGAGGCTTAAAGGTCGGTATGCAGAAGGGAGACAGACACGAGATGGCAGCAGGCAGAACAGAAACAGGAGCAGATTGGGAGAGCACGCCTCAGCCCTCGAGAGACGAGAGTAGTGTCACGGTGGAGAGTATGCAGAAGGAGGGACTGCAGTCTCCATGAGCAGAGGTCAAGAGCGGAAACATCCTGGGGTACCAAACTGGCGCACGCCAGAGGCACTGCTATATTGAGATGGCCTTCCAGGGCCGCCAAAGTCGCATGCCAGCTTTTAGCGGACGACATGGGATGGAGATCGAGCAGAACGGTCTTGGCCGTTTTGCAGAGAGAGCGAGGCTTGTGTGCCCGTTTGGGAGAGGCTGTCCAGGGACCCCCCTGGCCCTTGTCAGCTAGCTGGAGCTGGTGAACAAGGGGGTGGGACGGTAAAGGGGGGCGGGGATGCATGCGTGAGTGAGAGTCGGAGAGGGCGCGCCAGAAAAGGATGCAGCGTAGGGATACTTTCCCCTCCAAATCTGTCCGGCACCAGTGAGCGAGAGCCGCGCGATGACGCGGTACCGCTACATGTCCAAGCCCTGGGATGGTGGCATGCAGACCCTGTCAGAGGTACCCGGCACATTGTTTTTCTGCTTTGTCGATTTTTTGATTTTTTTTGCCGCGATGCGAGGCGACGATTGACCCCTGGCGGCTTTCTTCGACTTCCAAGCTCCTGGATTGCTCTCCTGTCCGGTCTGAAGTCGCTTAGGCCTGTCGCCATTCCCAACTACCGCGCGACAATTTCCGCCCTCTTCGACCTCTTCTTTGCGTTTCCAGGAAACCAGAAGAGGAATACGTCTTTAGCCATGTTGGGTGGACGCTCTCGCCAACAGAACGCCAAGCCGTCTGTCCCTCCCGGGAGCTAGAGTTTCCGTTGCTGTTCTAAGAGCCATGTGCCGCGGTGCTGCTCAGCAGCCGTCCTGATAAACGCCGCATTCCGTAGCCCAGGGCCGTGGGGAAGCCAGATATCTCGGGGGGTTTGGGAGTGTGCGACGTGGGCTCACCCACTGCGGAAGCGGCGGCCAGCACAGCGTGCTCACCCATGTTCGGAACCGAAGCCTCGCAGTGTGGTCGAAGTTGGCCCGCCAAACGTGTGCTGGGTCCTTCGCTGTGTGGCCGCTGTTGCTCACTCGACGACCACTGGTCTGACAGGCGAGAGGCGCAGGCCCGAAAACTGCAGCACCCGCCGACCGACAAGGGGTGCACAGGATTATGCAGCTAGTGTTACACGACCAGAAGGTTTGGCTGGCTAACCATCTCGAGGACACCGAGTGGAAGAATTCAAGATAACACCGAGATGCGTCTCGAGGCCCGTCCAGCGTTGCTGTCGCGCTTCCGCCAAGCTCCAGAAAGAGGCTAGGATAGAACCGAATCTTGCAAGGCACAAGTTGGACAACACCAACAGGCAACAGAAGTCCGCGAAGGAGCCGCTTCCCGCTACAACGTCGCTGGAGGGTCAAGGCCTGGTTGCGGCACACCACGGCTGTTCCATGACGGAAGCCAACACGGCCGCCCGAAACCCGCGCAGAGCAAGCGCAACAGACGACAGAATAGCCGCTTCTCGAGTGTGCCTCCGACTCCGACAGAGTGGAAAAGCCGCCGGGCCTGCTTAACCGCGATATCAAGCACGACGCAGCGCCATGTATGGTGGTGCGGGATCTTGTCTGTACGGTCGACGATCGAAGTCGCCGTCACCGTGGTGAGTTGGAGCTCTGCTACAGCAGCGCAGCAGCTCGGCCGTGTTGGAGGGGCAGCTTGCTCGATGCGGAGTGTCCCTTTGATGCGACGATGGAGATAACCTTCACTTGGCGTCGACGGGCCAGGGACAGGGGTGTGCCGGCTGGCATGATGTGCAGACAGGGGGGGCTTAGACGCCTCGTTAAATCCCACTGGTCAGTCTCGACCCGCGCCGCCTGCTTGTAAGATCCTATTTTTGTTTGGTCTGAATGCGGTCCGCCGACAGGCGCACAGGCAGAACGCTCCTGGGCTGCAAAATGCCATGGAGATCTACTCGCGTACGCAGTCCGCAGCGTGTCCAGAAGAATTCGATATGATTACCGAAAGCGTTCTTTGTCGGGAGCCACCCGAGCTGGTGGTGGAATCATCCCATCTCGGCCCCTCCAATCGTTCGACGGGCCGCTGATTGCATCGCGTGGCAGGCCAGCTTCACTGTCGTTGGGGGCCGGCACGGCGCGGCGCGGCCAGTCAATCTGAGCTTCCCCGGAGATGGCGGCATGCGTCTTGGTAGCCCACGCCATAATGACCTGCATCGCAAAGGGACCGGCGATCCACCTCACAGAAGCACCATGAGGATGATGAAAAACAGCCAACCGGCTCCAGAGGCGCGCTGATGCAGATTGCCACTGTTGGTGAAGACGGACGCCGGGCGCATCAGAAGACGCCGTGCGTATCCCGTCTTTCGCTACACTCGTGACCGACATGTTGGCGACGATGACGATATGGGTGTGACAGCGCGTCTGCTGGGATTCGCTGGAGGTGAAGACCGTACAGGTTTTCCCGCCAACGTGTGCGAGGCCAGCGCTAAGGCGCGCCAACGCGGCGATGATCGAAGACGGCCGGTGTCTGCCGCGTCCGACGTCAAGCTGCGTCTCCGAAGCGGCCCGGCGTCGTCGATGCCTCCTGAAGCTTCGTCGCCGGCTCTGCCATGTTGGAGAGCCGCAAGGAGACAGAGAGACGAGCGCTTATTCTCACCCCGCCGATTCGCTCCGATCCCGTTTGGCAAGATGCGCATGGCACTAGCGGTTTGCGGACAGGCCCAACACGCCACCCGGCATTCCGTGGCTTGTGTGCTCGCCTGCTCCAGCCTGTCAGCTTCCTGATCCGAGCACGATCGCCGGGCTTGCAGCATGTGCCGCCGCTGGTCGATGCGCGGCAAGTCGTCTGGCGCCTGTCGCCTGTCGCCTATCGCCTGTCGCTTGTCGCCTGCTGCTTCCGCGCATCGGCGGGTTGTGCAGCGATGGCACCAACAACTGCTGCGCGGACTTGAGATGGTGGCCTGGACCGAGTTTCAGATCATCCAACGCCTGCGAATGGACAGCGGGACAACCTGCTGTGAGACCAGCATCGGCGGGGCAGCCGGCCGGGGAGGTCAGCCAAGAGCAACCCCGCACACGCGGATTCGCAGTGCTCCGCTGTCGTGCTTCCCGCGTCGTCCATGCCGCGTTGTCGGAGACTCTCGGACGAGCGTGGTGGAAGAGCCAGAGCTGTCAGGGGTATATCGGTGCCTTGCTAAGCCTCGCGGGTCCTGAAGCCCCAGGTACGAGCAAAAGAGCGAACAGAACGTGGGGATGGCGTGCCGACCGCCTCAGGCACCAATTTCCAGCAGACGGACGCGAGCCGCAAAATCTGGTTTGCGGTTTGTGCCAACGGGTGCAGCCTATCCCCGGACTGGGAAGCCACCCCCCACCACTCTCGCAAGCGGGGCACCGGGTATCTATCGTTGCGGGTCCTGCCGGCTCCCATGCGTCCACCACGGCTCGCAGCAGGAGCAAGCAACCTGGGAGGAAATTCTCCCTTTGGTCAACGGCCCAGGCTTCGATCTTACCACCTCGCACCAACAGCCAGCAGCTGGCCCGTCTCCAACAATCCGAAGCCCCGAGTCCCGTAGCACCCGCACTCAGACGCAGACAGAATCCAGTTCCAATCCGACTCGGAGTCGACAGGCTCCCTGCCGAATTCGCACCCAGCGGCGAGGGCGGGCCGCCTGCTGTGATTTGAGATGTGAACAATCAATCAGTGACCCCGAAATACTTTTTAAAGAAAAACCGGAGCTGGGTCCGGCCTCCGAGCCGTGCTCTTTTCCTCTTTCCTCCAGATGCTATCATGCTCGCGGGTGCGTGCCTGCCATTCGACGGTTGTGGTTGAGGAAAGAAGTGGTCCAGGCTTTGTGGCTGTCGCACGGTCCGTATTGTGGCTCTCGCGCCCCGTCTTGGCACGGTGGACGCTATCAAATTCCTTGCATCTACGCCCCAGCGCTTAGAGATATTTATAGCAAACGTCACTCTTCCTCTTTCCGCAGTCTTAATTCCATATCATCTGCCCCGGACTCCGCTGAGAGCGCACCTGGTCGCCCGCCACGTCCGCGTGATAAGACTTCACTTTGAGATTCCATCTCGCTTGATTGATGGCGACGGGACACCCGACGTCGTCGTCGTCCGCCTAAACGGCTCTGCTGATCGCTAAATCGGGCGAGTGTCGCAGCCGCCAAGCACCCTCGCCCGCCCAGAAGGGAAGAGGCAATCGTCGACTTGCATGCCGGCACGACGGTGGCCGGAAAGCTGTGGCAGGGAACAGCGAACCGTGTCTACGGGTCCGCTGACGGCACGCACACAATATCCACTGGGTCCGGGTTTCGTTGCCAGGCCACTCTCCGCAGTGGTCTGGTCCATGGCTGCTGCTGGCTTGCCCACGCGCAACATGGTTCATCAACGATGGAATCCGTGAATATAGCTCTTCTTTCCCAGGCCAGGTTTAGCTCGGGTCCGAAATAGCTCTCCTACCTGGTTCGCCCAGCACGGTCGTCGACGCCGCGCTGCTTGGTGATCGATTTGTGTTAGCCTCTCCTCGCCGTCTCTATTCCCATCTTCACTGCTGCTGCTGCTATTTCGCCCATCGGTTTAGCGTTACACGCAAGTCCCCAGCTTCGGATTGGGCCTCGCCAAAGTCCCGTCAGCTGGGGTAGCATCTTATCGTTGCGTTACTCAGCGTGGCATACCAATAGGCGTACTGGCAAAGCCCACCGGGATCTGCGTGAAGATGTCATGCCGCCCATTTTTCCCATTTTTCTTTCTATTTTTCCCTTGTTAAATTCTCAATTCCGCTTCTTAGCCGACACTCGTTTGGCGAGGATTCTATATCCATGTTCTCTAAGCCTCCACCACCGGCGCCACAAAGATAGACCTGGGAGCGTGGTGCTTGGCCAGCGAACCGTTTTCCCGCTACATGTTGGTCTTGATCGTTTTGCTCTCTCTGCTTCGGTGCGGACAATGATCACCGATGGCAGGGACCGGCACCGGGCCTCCCGGGGCCTGACGGCAGTTGGTTAGACCACAGAGGCGCAGATGCTGTGGCTCGCAGCGCGCCAGGAACATGAAACACACCGTACACAGTAAACTTGACTGCCTAGTGCCCATCTAACAACTAGCTGCCGCTGCTTGTCGTACTGACTTACATGGCCCCCGAGTGGCGTCAGCTAGGTGCTGCGAACGGCTCTTCTGGCGACGAGTTTCACCCACCTTCGCACGGAGAGCAGCCGCTAGGTACCGGCTCGACTTCCAGTTGGCTGCAATGTCACCACACACACAGAAGCAAACTCTTGGGGAAGGAGATGTGACTGCTGCACCTCTGGCGTATGCGCCTGATCGGACCGAAGAGCAGCACCTGGCAGCCCTAAGAGTTGCAATGGGAAACACACCTTTGTGTGTTTTTGAGTTGTCGCACAGCCGCATCTTCTTTCCTATGTCGTCACCTTGGTGTTTCGAGTCTGCCTGGCGCGGGTTCCTTCTCAGCTCGAGGCATCAACATTTGAAGTTGAAAACTATCTACCTACCTTGTTTTCCATCGAGTATGCTATTTCGAAATACGAAGTTGAGCAAGGCGGGAAGCCATCACCAACAAACTTACATGGCAAACTTGCATTTGCCGGTGGAGGTGATGTAAGAGAAACTGCGGGGGGGTTCTACCTCTGACTAGGCCAGCCACTAGGCAGTCAGTTTAGTCTCGTTCGATCCTTTGCGAGAAACATGTAACTGTTAAATCCTTTCGTTGGTCCGGGATAGGGCCCGAGTGTAGGCCGGGAGGATTGTTTCAACGGGATATCTGGATCCGAGCAGCCCCCGTTTTTTCCCCAGGTGTTCGGATTGTTTACTCGAAGGAGTTGGATTTTGTTCTTTGCATTTTCGTCTTCGTCTTTGATCTTTGTCGACGCAGATAGATCTGAGACACAGATGACCTGCATACCTCTCTGCTGCGGTCCAGGCAGTTGGGTATCACTCTTTCTTACATACTCTTCCTCCACCTCCTCCACCTCACCAGCCACACACACACACTCACCCACGCACGACACAGATCACTCCACACACACATCTCTTACCTACCGGTGCACACACATCACAGTCAGCATCGAATGTCATTCCCGTCTCATCCATCCACCAGACACCCCGGAAGGAGAATCCTCTCTCCTCCACTCCCCTTCTCGTCTCCTCTCCGCTCATCCGAGCTTTCTCACCGTACTCCATCCAAGTGAGCGTATCGTAATCTGTACGGGATTCGACAAATTCTCATTTTCGGTCTGAGAAGGAATTTGTCGAGGTGCATGGCCGGGTCTTCCGGTGCGTATCCAAATAGTCAAACCCGAACCCGGATGCCTGGGTCTTGGGTTCGGGTCGGGTGTTTCGTTTCTGCAGGGTCTTGTTGTGCCGCTGGTTGTTCGGTCTCACTGAGTAGTTGTCTTTCGTTGTGCTGGGGTTATGCAGTTGTGACTTGTGCATATATGGGGCACGGGGCCAAGTTCTATTTGGTAATCCGTACATGAAAAACGTGTAGGAAAAGTGTTGAGTAGCTGGGATAGGTACCTATCTATGGGTTAGGGATAAGGGTGTCGTAGATGTTCGGTACCCTGGGCAGCGTCTGTTAGTTATTCCGAGATACTGTGTCAGTTCCATGTCATGGTGGGTGTTTTATTCGGTACTCTGGTGACAGTTACTTAGACTCCATAGGCGGGTTGAGGAACAGCACCCATGAGCAGTACTAGCCCGGCTCCAGTCCTGATGAGTACCAGCCGGGACTTGCTCAGCCTCCGTATGGCCTGGAAGCTATGAATGTGGGGAAATGTTGTCTAAGAGCTGAGAACAGACAGTTTTCTGCGTGTAAACAAAAGATGTCTCAAACAAAAGAGTTCATCGATATCAGTATATATTGCTTCTTGGTCCATTCAAACCATCTCAGGTAGTCTGGACTTCATCATGCAGACATCTACCTACGTAGCTCGATATGGAAATAGTTGGAGATTGATAAGCCGTACCTTTGTGCTGAAGCTAAACATGTTTGGGTCTTTGACGCCCATGTTATGGGAAATAGGGCACTTGATAGAACTCGAGTCAACATATAGGCTTCGTAGCAAAGAGATTGAAGTTCTGCACTCCAATATGACACCTTGACGAGATGCAAGAATAAGATATCGATATCGATATCGATATCGGAACCGGAACACCCTCCCCACCCGCCCGGAGATGGTAAACACCCTGCTAACCTGGCATGCCCTCGAGAGGCCCATGCGTACGTAGTTCACACCATCCACCTCGACCTGACTCTTGGTTGGAATCCTCACAATCATCTGGGAACCAACCGCCGTATTGCCGATGTATTCTGCTCCCCGGTAACTCACAAATATCAACCTCCTCTAGGCTCCCAAGCAGACATTTTCACTCAAGTAGCACCATACCAACCGCCTAGACAAGATTCATTATTAGGCACATACTTCAATACAGCTGTGGCGATGCCTTCTTTTCTCCTCTCCAGATACAGTAGCCGAAGAGACTGAGACACTGGTGACTCACGGTCCATTCTTCACATCAAGCTCCTTGAATCTGCTCTATTTTTCTAACCCTCTTGAGAAGCCCTTCTAGTTAAATAGAACGAGCCCGACTTCTAAGATACAACCCGACCGTAACCCAGCGCCATGTGTTAAAACACGCACTCCCGATAGGCTCCTCGCTCCATTTAAACCAGTTGATTGAGATACGCCGCATGCAGAGATGCTACGACATGACAAGAAAAGATGATATGCCCGTTTCAGGGGTAGTATGACCACAGACATGACCTAGAACAACCCGTCGATCTCACCCGTCTCCGTGTCGACGTCGACATTGAGATAGCCAGGGGCAGTCGGGAGACCAGGGATGGTCTGGATATCCGCGGCCAAGGCGTAGAGATATCCAGCACCAGCAGCCATCCGCACGTCCCGGATGGGGACCGTGAAACCGGTTGGGGCGCCCTTGAGTTCCGGGTCATGACTGAGAGAGTACTGCGTCTTGGCGATGCAAATCGGCAGGTTGCCAAAGCCCTGGCGGGTATATGTGTCCACCTTCTTCTGCGCCAGCTCGCTGAACTCTACTGCGCTTGCCCCGTACATCTCAAAGGCAATCTTCTCGATGCGCTCCTGAACGGTACCCTCGAGATCGTATAGGAGCTTGAAGTCCTTGGGCTTCTCGGCTGCGGCAATGACACCCTTGGCGAGGTCAACCGCGCCCTTGCCGCCCTCTGCCCAGTGGTTAGCAAGAATAGCGTCCTCGGCTCCAGCCTTGATGGCTTCTTCCCGGACAACTTCAATCTCGGCCGGCGTATCAGTCGAGAACTTGTTGATCGCGACAACAACCGACACTCCGTAAGCCTTTGCGTTTGCTACATGTTTCGCGAGATTGACGCATCCCTTGCGCAGGATGTCGACATTCTCCTGCTTGTATACTGGATCAAGAGGTGCGCCGGGGGAGATAGGCGGGCCACCGCCATGGACCTTGAGAGCACGGATAGTCGCGACGACGACGACAACATCTGGGACAAGACCAGATGTCCGGCATTTGATATTGAAGAAGCGCTCACCGCCCATAGTGAAGTCGAAACCAGCTTCCGTAACCACGAACCCCGCCTTGGAGTTGTAGTTCTCATCGGGCTCTGTACCGGCAAGCTTCAGAGCCATCTTATCGGCGAGAATGGAGCTGTTTCCGATACTGATGTTCGCGAATGGCCCTGCGTGGACGAATACGGGTGTTCCCTCCAGAGTTTGCATGAGGTTGGGTTTAATGGCATCCCTCATCAACGCAGTCAAGGCACCGCCGGCTCCAATATCGTCGCAAGTGACCGGGTCACCACTCTTTGAGCTCGCAACAACCATGCGGCCAAGGCGTTCCCGCAAGTCCGCTAAGCTGGTGCTGAGAGCCAAAATCGCCATACATTCGCTTGCCACGGAGATGTCAAAACCGGTCGAGCGAGTGTGGCCCTTCTCGGTTCCGGCTGTGCCGATGGTGACTCCGCGCAAATGGCGATCATTGACGTCCAAGACACGTCTCCACGTGATGGTTTCCGGGTCAATGTCCAGACGGGCAAACCGCCGGATTTCATCCTCAGTCAGGGAATCGGGATCCGTCTTGTCAATTCCGAGCTTCTTCAACCGGCGGAACATGACCGGCGCGAACTCTCGTTTTCCATTCTTAGCCGGTACCAGGCGTCTGTATAACGGACCATCCTTCTGTGTGCTCTCGTGGAACATCCGCGTATCAATCGCCGCAGCGAGGAGATTGTTCGCTGCAGTAATGGCGTGGATATCGCCGGTCAGATGGAGATTGAACTCATCCATGGGAATGACCTGGCTGTAGCCTCCTCCTGCAGCGCCGCCCTTGATACCAAAGGTAGGTCCCTGGCTAGGCTGCCGGACGTTGGCAAATGTGAGACGTCCGACATGGGCACCCAGAGCTTGAGCGAGACCCATGGTGGTGGTCGACTTGCCTTCACCGAGCGGTGTGGGTGTTATACCAGTGACGACGACATAGCGGCCGTCCCGGCGATGCGCCAGACGCTTGATAATGCCGAGATCGACCTTAGCCTTGTAAGCACCATATGGCTCCAACTCGGAGGGTGAAATGCCAATCTCATGAGCAATTTGCGTGACATGCTTGGGTGCCTGTGCCCTCGAGATAGCGATATCGGATGGAACGGGCTCAAGGAGCTTCAGAGGTAGAGGGACGATCTTCCGCTGCTTTTGGGCGTTGAAGGACTGGGTCGTAGCGTCGACCACATTCTGAAGAAGCATGGCGACTGTCATCGGGCCAACACCGCCAGGAACGGGGGTGATTTGGGAGGCAACTTGTGAGGCCGACTCAAAGTCAACGTCGCCCACCAACCGTTGGCCTGACTTTTTGCTCGCATCGGGGATGTAGTTCGTTCCAACGTCGATGACCACGACTCCCTCCTTCAGCCACTCGCCCTTGATGAATCCAGGTTGTCCGATGGCAACAACGACAATATCGGCGTCCTTCAGGTAGCGCTCCAGGTTTTGGGTCTTGGAATGACAGACGGTCACGGTAGCATCTGCATTTTTCAGCAGGTAGCTGACAGGACTCCCAACAATGTCACTCCGCCCAACCACTACGGCATTCTTGCCGCGCAGTTCGACACCCGATTCCTGGAGAAGGACCATAACACCCTTGGGGGTGCAGGGAACGAAATAGGGGTGCCCGCCGCGCTTGGCAAGCTCACCGATATTCGTGGTGCCGAAGCCGTCGACATCCTTCTCGCTTGCCACGGCAGACGTGACTACATATTCCGAGACATGATCTGGAAGGGGCAGTTGAACTAGGATACCGTGAACAGAGGGGTCATTGTTGAGGCTCTGCACACGGGCAACAAGCTCGGCTTCGGTAGCGGTCTCGTCGAACTTGATAAGCTCGCAGTCGATTCCAGTCTACACAGCCTGTCAGCGCCTTGGACTCGGAATAGGCTCGGACGGCGTCTTTTGCTCCTCACCTCCTCGGCAGCCTTCAACTTCATGCGAACATAAGTAGCTGCGGGCAGCATGTATCAGTTTTGTCACGCTCGAGTCTGCCGGTTGGGTGTTAAGACCCACGGCGGGGTAGCTTACAGGAATCAGACCGATCACCCACTGCAAAGCCACAGTTAGCACAAAGACTCGAAACTCGAGTCTCGGGTAGGACAAACATACCTTGGATGATCTTGAGCGAGGGGCGGAACCGCGGGTTTGTCTCCTTGATCTGGGCGATTTCGGCGCGTAGTCTCTCGCGGATCTGCTTGGCAATCGCGGTGCCGTCAATCTTGGTGGCGACCATGGTTTTGACGGGGGCCGAGCCAGACAGTGACCTGGAGATGGGGGTTGCTTGCGATGCAGGAAGAAAGGCAGGGGCGGTGATGGTCCTGCAGAAAAGAGGGCTTCCCGTCAGGCGGTGGTGGGTGGATCGCGGGGCAGCGGACTGTGTAAAGCCGGCCGAGGCAAGGCGCCGACCGTCGGGCAGTGAGCTCCACGTCGGGTTTCTCTCATGTGCGGGCACCACCAGATTCTGGACACCCTTCGACACCTTCCGAACATGGCCTGCCGGTTTTCGCCGGCTAGCTGCTCCTCCCGGCCGCGAGATCAGACGGGCAAGGGTCATGGCTCCTCTTGTTGCTACTGCGAATACCCTGCGTCCTGCTGTGTAATGGCCACCGGCTTGATGGTTGCTTGAGTTGCTGCGCTTGAGACACCCCTGGTAGTCAATTGACTGCGTGGGAGGAGGAGCGATCCAGACTTTGGCCCAGACAGTTGTCTTGTGGCAGAGGGAAGCACAACCGTCAACTGTCTCCTGGGGAATTCCACCATGAACAGGGCGAGCCCGGTCCCGGACCGTCAAAACGAGACGGCGTCGCACGGAAGGGACCCACGGTGACGCACGGGGGACGGGAAAGCAGCAATCAGCTCATGTTGAGTTTGAAATTCGTCAAGTTCGAGTCTTTGCAATAGTATCTCATTGACGAAGCTGGCGGAGGATGGCGGATGCTTTGACTCATAAAGCTGGTGGGAGCAGAGGGGGATGATGGAGCGGCTAGGCCCATTAGCAATAAAAATTCACTCCTCGTTGCCGTCCCGGAGGCCAGAGTGCAAAAGCAACGCTGGATGAACCTCCTGACCATGTTCGGGAATGACAATGGCTAGTCTGTTTGGATTATTCATCTTGGCGAAATGCGCACTGAAGCCATGATGTTGGAACTGGACCCGTCAAAACCTTTTTTCCTTCGAGGTGCTGGCCAACAAACTTTGTTGACAATCATGAGTCTGTTGTGGTTCGTGAGTTTTGTTATGCCAAGACTCGATACTTGGAGCTGATGACTCATATTTAGAAGCCAGGAATAGACCTTAATCCTCTTCTGTGTGAGAAGTAAGACAACAGCACTAAGTCAAAAGTTGTGACTTTCACTAATGACTCCTCGTCGGAGGGTGTGGTCAGAAAGATAGACTCGCATGTTTAGCTGGCAAGTATACATCTAGCAGTACCCCACAAAATGATCAATTGCAGAGTGTGGCTTTCACCTGAGTCCAGCCACTGCCCCACCCCACAAGGTTTGCCAGTTCCTTTGAGGCGGGGCACTGAGGATTTGCCCCGCGATGACTCTTTGGCGTGTGTTTGCCGCAGTCTCGCACAAGCCGCCAAAAAATTACTGGTGCGCGAATCCCAAACTTTGTTGGCCATCCGAGGGTAACTATATCGATCCCCGCCCACCACTCTTCTGCCCTCTGTCCTCGACCGCTTCGTGACCACATCAGCAAAACTAAAACATGAGGCCGATTTTGCTTTCAGGGCACGAAAGAGCCCTCACTCAAGTTAAGTAGGTCTTGCCAAGCTCTTCAATAAATATGCGTTCCGGTGTCAACGTTCTAACTCTTGACGTGCTGCAGATACAACCGCGATGGCGATTTGATTTTCTCGACAGCCAAGGACCAACAGATTTGCGCTTGGTATTCTCACAACGGCGAGCGATTCGGAACATATCATGGCCATGTCGGTGCCATCTGGACCGTCGATGTCGACCCCACCTCGACCATGATTGCCTCGGGTTCCGCCGACAACACCATCCGCCTCTGGGAGGTCAAGACCGGCAAGTGTCTGAAGACATGGGAATTCCCGACGGCCGTCAAGCGAGTCGAGTTCAACGAGGATGGGAGCAAGCTCTTGGGCGTGACAGAGAAGCGCATGGGACACATGGGAACCATTGTTGTGCTCGATATCGACCTCGACGTCAATGCGGAACAAAGCGACGAGAAATCTCTGACCATAGTTTGTGACGAGAGCAAGGCTACCGTTGCCGGGTGGAGCTACCTGAGCAAGTACATCATCGCCGGCCACGAGGACGGCTCCATCTCCCAGTATGACGCCAAGACGGGCGACCTCCTCTATAACTTCCCCATCCACGAGCTTAACAACCCCGTTGTCGATCTCCAATGGTCCCAGGACCGGACGTACTTTATCACCGCATCCAAAGACAAGACGGCCAAGGTAAGGAACACACGGATGTGACTAATATACAAAACATCATAGCTGACGTGATGAACACAGCTCATCTCTGCCAAGGACCTCGAAGTCAAGAAGACCTACGTTGCCGACACGCCGCTAAACAGCGCCGCGATGACCTATAAGAAGGACTTCGTCATTCTCGGCGGTGGCCAGGCCGCCATGGACGTGACAACGACCTCGGCGAGACAAGGAAAATTCGAAGCCCGCTTCTACCACAAGATCTTCGAGGAGGAGATCGGTCGTGTCCGCGGCCACTTCGGCCCCCTCAACACCGTCGCCGCCGACCCTACCGGGAAAGGCTACGCCAGCGGAGGCGAGGATGGATATGTCCGCGTACACCACTTCGACAAGGGCTTCTTCGATTTTACGTACGAGGTCGAGAGGGAGCGTGCGAACAGGTTGAGTTGAGCGTGACTTGGTAGTTCAAAGCGCACTTTGGGTTGGGGAGGGGTTTTCACGGCGTTCAGGGATCAAATCTTGCGGCGGTTCTGGGACGGCACAGGGCTCCAGGAAAGCGGTTTTCGAGGGACTGAGTCGTACCATAGTCATTCCAAGCATGTACTAGCTTTTGTGGTATTGCCGGATCAGTGTTGGTAGATCGATTGGCTTGCTGGCTGTCGAATACAACCGGCATGTCATGTCACAATAGACAGTGTTGACGACAAGAATCGATTGTGTAGGCAACGCGAGGACCCGACTGTAGTCTTGTCTACATTGTTGCTTGCTGAAGGCTTAAAAAAACTCCGACTGCCAAACGCCAACTCTCTAGGATCCCCTACGTCGCCCCATTTCTTTTCCATGATAGCTTGCTCCCAAACCCCAACCAAGGCTTACACGCCCGACCCACTAAGTAGCAAAACGCCGCCCCCTCCCTTATCCTCTTAGAGACCCGCACGCTCACTTCTTCTTCCCCTTGCCCTTGCCCTTCGCAGGGGCGGCATTCGAGTTCGTGGATACCACACTCGACGCCCGAGACGGTGATGTCGAGTTTGCCTTGCTCGCATTGGCTGATTTAACATTGTCCAACGCCTTGTTCTGTATTATCCGTTAGCGTTTGCCTACTTCAGAGGGAAGAAAAGCCTACCTTAACCCCGTTCGCTTTGGTCTTCTTCTTGGCGGGTGCCATGCCCAAGATGCTGTCCTCGTCGTTATCGTCTTCGTCCAGCTCGCGCTTGAGCTTCCCGTTCACACCGTTAGGCTTGGTGGTGTTTACATCCTCAAACTCCTTGACAACAGTTGTAAGGAGCGTGTTACAGCGACGGCTGATTTCGGTCGGTGTTCTGCTGAGGAAAAACCAGTCGAAGCGGAACAGAGGGCTCTCGCGGATCTCATCCCGAATCTTCTCGTAGATACCCTCCGAGTCGACTCCATACTTGTCAAGAAGCACCAAAAGGAACCTGTCCTCTTCTTCCGTGTAAACCTTCTTGTTGGTCGTTGACACCGAATAGTTGATCTTGAGTTGCTGAAGAGGGACTCGGTACTGGCTCATCTTCTTGCGAAGCATCTTTCGCTGGTGCTCAATCTTGCGCATGCGGTCCTCGCCATCCTCAATAACCTTGATGTACTTGGGGTAGTCGCCAATCTCGGTGTATCGCTGCCAGAAGACCTTCGCATATGCCTTGATCTCAGACGGAGTCTTGCTGTCGACTTCGAGGGCAATGCTTTCATAGTCCGTTCTACCATAGCGTCCAGAGCCGTTGATGAACTGCTGGAAATCTCGACGATTCCATTCACCAAAGCCCTGCTCGGCCAGTGTCTCCTTCTCCTCCTTCTCTTCCTCGGTCAGCGGTGTCGCATTGTCGATCTCCTGCTGCTCTTGGGCTCTTTCAGCTTCCCGCTCCGACAGGTTTTCATCGTCGCCGTCAGGCAGAGGTACTTTGTAGCCTATCTCTTTGCGGTAGTATGCCGTCTCCCGGTCTTGAAGTTCCCGAAGCCTCGGGGGGTAGAACTGGTAATCATGAACGGGGATTTGCCTCGGCGCACGAGGCGCCTTGGGCTTTGTGTCCGCAGTCCTACCACCAGTATGCAGAGCTTGCTTGTAGTATTTGTCGATGGAGTAAATCTGCTCCTTGCGCTCCCGCTTCGCAGGGTTGATCCAACTAATACCGATGTCCTTCTTGCGTGCCGCAAAGTCCTCGCCGTTCCATTCGTACGCAGACTCCGAGGTAAACTTTTGAAGATCATCCAGACCAAGCTTCTCGTATTTCGCATTGAGCTCCTTGGTCCGATTCTCACCTGCCGTAAGGATGGCGTCGATGTCGTCGTCGTCGAGATTGGCTCCCTTGTCGGCCAGAGTGCCAAAGGCGCCCTTCGACTGGAACACCTTCTCAGCTCCATGTTGAATCATGGACAGAAGCTCATCTTTATTCGCCGCAGCCTTGGCGGCAACCTGAGCACGACCTTGTTGGATGACAAGCTGGTCGAGACGCAACTTCTGTGCTGCACGTTCTAGCACCTTTTCTTCGATAGCGTTGTCGGTAACAAACCGATAAACAACTACTTGCTTGGTCTGGCCGATACGATGAGCACGATCCATGGCCTGCAAATCGGCTTGAGGGTTCCAGTCGCTGTCGTAGAGAATGACGATATCAGCGGTCGTGAGGTTGATACCAAGGCCACCGGCTCTTGTCGTGAGCAGGAAAACGAATTTCTCGGATCCAGGTTTGTTGTACTCGTCGATAGCAGCGATACGATCCTCGTGGGCAGTGCCACCGTCGATTCGACAGTATTTATACTGTCGAAAAACACAGTAGTCTTCCAAAATGTCGAGGAGACGGCTCATCTGAGAGAAGATGAGAACACGGCTGCCCTGAGCTTGGAGCCTCTTCAGCAGCTTGTCAAGGACCAACATCTTTCCAGCATTGTAGACCAAGTGCTCGTCAGTGGTGTATGGTGGCCCGGGTTCCGCACCTTCGAATAGGTAAGGGTGGTTGCAGCATTTTCGGAGCTGCATCACGATGTTGAGTAGACGGGTCTTGGACTCTTTTTTTCCGCCGGCACCGTTGACTGCGTCGATATCTTTCTCCAGGATCTTCTGATACCACTTCACCTGCATCTCTGACATGCCAATGTAAACGTTCACCTCCTTCTTCGGCAGCAGACTCTTCTCCACATCGGCCTTGACACGACGAAGAAGAAAAGGTCGAAGCACGCGATGGAGCTGCTGAACGACCTTATCCTGATCTCGGTCCTGGCCTGAAAACCAAGAGTCAAACGCCTCCGAGTCTCCGAAGACGTCTGGTAGCAGGAAGTTGAGTAGAGCCCAGAGCTCGTGGAGATTATTTTGCAACGGGGTTCCAGTGATGAGAAGCCTGTTTCTTGAGTTGAACATGCGGATGACTTGGGCGAGTGAAGACTCTTCGTTCTTGATCCGGTGGGCCTCGTCGATGATGATATACTCCCATGCGAATTTCCGCAAATGCGCCTTCTCACGAAGGATCATCTCGTAGCTCGTAATGCAGACGTCGAAGTTTTCGTCGATCAAGCGGTCGTTGATCAGCTGGTGCCGCTCTTCTTTAGCTCCCTGAAGGACCAGCACATTCACCTCGGGCGTCCACCTGGTGAATTCTCTATTCCAGTTGTCGAGCGTCGATTTCGGCACCGTAATCAGATGCGGCCCGGTGATACCCATAATGTGGCGCAGGTAGCCCAAGAACGAAATCGTCTGGAGTGTTTTACCCAGACCCATTTCATCGGCCAGAATGCCGGAAATACCGTTCTCGTGTAGAGATATCAGCCAATTCAGACCAGCGATCTGATAGTCTCTCATTGTGCCCTGAATGAAGGAAGGAGACTCCCGGAACACGGTCTCGGCAGAGCCACCGTGCTTCTCGTCTTTGAGAAGCTCGGCATCTTCTTCGGCTTCGGTCCGGCGGCGTCGTTCACTAGTTGCGCCACCCTGCCGACCGGCACCCTTTTTCGCCTTCGCCGCTTCCGTATTTTGTCTGTCAATCTCCTCCATGACTTCGCGGATTTTAGGATTAGGGTTGGTTTCGATGAAGTGGCGGAAGAGGTCGGTCAGACCCAGGAGATACCGAAACCGACGGATGGTATCATCTTCCTAGTCCCGCGTCAGGATCATCTCACAGTGGCTCTAGGATTACCGGCATACCTTTGATTCTCCAAGCCTGTCATGTTTCTTTCCGAAGATGCTTCTTCGCAGCAGGTTCGCTTCGGATCGTCGCTTGCGACCGTCGGGTGGAATATCGCCGGCCACGCTGCTAGCGGTGGTGTTGGGATTCGTATCTGAATCGGTGTAGTCGGGCGTCTCGTCAACATCCTAAGTAGTTGTTAGTATGCGCCCATCCTGTCATCCCCAAGACGCGAAGGTGGAGAGCTTGGTTTTCCGTACCATGTCGTCAACGGGCCGATGGCCTGACTCTGGGGCGTCGGCCATTGACACATCAGTGTCGTTGCCGTCGCGTCGTGGGCGTGGCGGCATGGCGGGCTGACGGGTGTCGCAAAGACCCCCCGGCTTGGGCACTTAAACGCGACAAAGACGCGCTCGCGCGTGAACTTCTGCAGAAATGTAAGCGGAAGGTAGCTCCCGGATGGCCAGTTCGAATTCGCTGATGAGTGCGGATTTTGTGGCTGGGTGGCACGGCGCTGACGAGTTGGAATCCTGAAGAATGGTTGTCGAGGAGGAGAGGTGCCGTCCCTGTGGGAATTTCTCGAGGTCGAAGTGCTACAAACCGCGTCAGGTCAAAGGCAGCCAATCAGACTGCTTTCAGATAGGAGAGTGGCCCCGCGATAGACCCACTACGGCTACAGAAGAAACTTAAGATGACAGAGAGCAACTTTGACAAGTGTACTGACATTAATGCTATTATAGTGCTAACCTGCACGACATAACTTCTAGATTCATTAGAATGAGCTATGTGGTGGATAAAAGCCCATAGGACTTCATAAGGCTCGTAACTGATTCGGGATTATCATCATCGGCTTGGGAATTCCTGGAGCCACGCACGGTTCAAGTGAGGCTTTGGCGGGACCAACCATTTGTTGGACTCCTGGAGTGATGTCGCCTGGAGACGCTCACGACCCACCGATCCCGTGATCCTGAACAACTCATCGTCGCCACGGCACAACCTCCCAACAAGGCCGCAAACCCATCGGAGCCCGGCCAGAGCTGCCTCCGCATTCTAATTTCTCTATTTGAATCCGCAGTCTGCACTTCTTGGGTTCCGAGTTCCGGGCCATCGACTTGCGGCGAGCCTGCGCGACCGAACATCGACTCCGCTTTGTGGCTACAGCACATCCGCTCGGGATTTTGCTCGACTCCACAGCCGACGGGCGCTTTCATCAAAACTTTAAACCCCTCACAAGCATTCCCATACCTTAGTGGCAACATAGTCATCGCTGGCTAGCAATATTTATCGTCATACCTACTCGAACTTTACTCTTGTAACCCACTAGCTGTTTACGCTCGCCAACACCGCCCTTTAGCGATCGCCCAAGATGAGCGAACCCGAGCTGATTGAGGCCTTTAAAGACGCCGCTCTTTCCGTCACGAAACTTTATAAGAAGTCTGCCGCGACGCAGGCTAAAGCCCGCACCGAGGGTTACAACGACTGCCTAGAAGACCTTCTCGCCTTTCTCGACAAGGAAGCGCTGGGCACGGGGAATGGCGACGCAAGCAAGATTCGGAAGTGGGCACTGGAGAGGATAGACGGAAGGGATGCCATAATTCAAAATACGGAGAGCGAGGACGAGGCGGACAAAGCGGAGGCTTTGTCACCGCAGGCGCACCGCGCAAGCAGCGCTCCTCAGTCTTCGGCGATCCAATCCGAGGTCAACATGAGGGACTCAGCGCCACAGGCCGTTTCATTCGTTCCAGCCGGGAACACCAGTGGCTCTGTAGCGGAAGAGCCAGAAATAACTGTGCCGACACTGGAAACCTTTACATTTCAAAGCCCAATGCCCTATCCGACGGAAATACCCCATCCACAGGACGCGTCCATGGGCTTGGCCAACCTCGATATTTCGGACTCCCAAGCACACCAACACGCATCCAACTGGTCTACGGTGTCATCGACAGCACAACGCATCACGAGGCCCCGAAACACGCGGGTGGGGACAAGGACAAGTTCGGGAAGGACTACAGGGAAGCGGAAATTCACTCTGGACGAGATATTCGATATTGGGAGCCTTGGACATGGGAGGGACGTCTTTGGTACGCCTGGGAAAAGGAGTCGGCTGGGCTGATGCAGCCCTTTTAAGAATATAACAGCCTTCGCCTAATCGTCAGCGTTGTTATGTTTGGACGTTTATGATCTGGGAGGGGGTGCACGACATCGATTAGCATTGCGTTGGGGACAGACTTGTGCATGGATTCGGGCATACGAGAGCCGGTGGTATGGTGGCATTGGGGGGGTATTTCACTTAGATGGGGCATTCTGAGGCGTTTACAATACCATGATGTTTGTATGTAGGGTGATAGAGGGGAAGAGGAGAATCCCGGAGCAGAGCCTTCTGTGTGTGCCTTTGTTTGTAACCTACGCTCCGGTAGATATAACTGCTTGTCTGGCAAGACTGACTGACATGACTTGCGTCATGGGGGTGCTGGATTATGGCTGTTGGGAGCGCATAAGCGTTAATGGCGGCGAGTAGCGCGACATACTAGGTCAAGACATCATTTCTATGTCGCATCTCTGAACCCTGCCGGAGAGTGCTCTTGTTAGCCTGAAGGTCGCTGCCCGCTTCAACAGTTGCTATACTACATGTGTTGATGCTCAAATGTTTGTCGGTATTCCCAGAGAAATCACGTGTTGTCATTGGCCATTGCAGTTTCCGGGTCCAAAACTGGGAAGTGGCAGATTTACGCATCGAGGCAACAGCGTCTAGCAGCGTTGTCCGCCGTTTGCTCATCTCGCCGTCGGCTAGCTCAACTTGAGATGGCAGGAGTGACCCATCTAACGTAGTTGTATACCCCGTCGTTGGGACAAGTTCAACCTCGCGCCCCCTGATATATATCACGAAGTTGCTCTCGCAGGAGAGACAGCAGCCTGCGGTGATACCCCTCTTCATCTGTACGACTCTCCCCTCTGATTACATGCCTGCTTCGTTCTCACACACGATCGTTATCAGGGACCGTAAAGAAGAAAGCAGAGAAATGTCGAACTTCGACGAAAACAACGACTCCAACCAGCCGCTCCTCGGTCAGATCCGCCGCACGCAGGCCTCGCTCACCTCGGACTATGCCCGCTGGAGGAGCCAGACGCGGGGCGTGCTGGCGTCCAACGCGAAGCATTATCTCGTCCTGGGCCTCGTGGCGCTGGATGTCGGCTGCATCCTGGCCGACATCTTCATCGCGCTGATCGCGTGCGACCTGCAGCTCAAGGGGGAGGAGTGGGTGGACCGCACGCGCGAGGCGTTGCACGTCGTGGCGCTGGTGTTTAGCTCGCTGTTTTTGGCGGAGCTGTTGGTTTCTGTTTGGGCTTATGGACGACGGTATGTATATACTTCCCTTCCCTCTTTTGGGGGGTTGTCCTGGGTGTCAGAGAGTGGTTGCTAAGTTAGGGGATGTAGGTTCTTCAGTGACTGGTTCCACTGCTTCGACGGGTTTATCATCCTGGCCAGTTTTATTATCGATGTCCTAACGCGCGGCATTCTCGAGGAGATTGGTTCTCTCATTATCATTCTCCGGTTGTGGCGGTTTGTCAAGATCGTCGAGGAGTTGAGTCTCGGAGCGTCAGAGAGGATGGAGGAGATCGAAGGACGGGTGGTCGACCTGGAGCGCGAGAATCTAGACCTCAAGGCGCAGGTTGAGACGATGAGAGAGGAGGGGTCGTGGCGGGGTTGACGACAGTTGTTTGCCTCTGGGTCTCGTTTCTTACTCTGCGTGGTCCGCTGGGTCTTAACACGGGCCGAGACCTGCTTGTTATTTATATTCGTGTTACTTCAGGAGTCCAGACTTGGTGGGTAATCAGCTCGTATTCCGGGCTTTCTCGGTGTACCAAAGGACTAATGCTGTTGGGTACGGCCTTGAGGATACCGTCTCGAGCGGACCACAAAAGAGAACGAGGCCATCTAGGACCAAAGACCTGATGACACTGCTCGGACACACAAAAGGCTGAGAGGCTGCAGCTCGATGATCACCTATTTTGGCGGCGCCATGCAAGGTCTCTGCGGTCTCACGGACTCACGCCCATGCGACGCGTCACTGTGGCTTGCCAGCACTTCCAACGCGGCCGGGACCTGCACCAGCACACATCCGTGTCTCCTGCAATGCATCAACAACTCACTGGTTTAAGGAATAGTACCACAGCAAAGCGCTGGAAGAGACCGAAGTCGTTGCATTTGACCCGGCATGGCTGCCGGCATCGCATTGAAAGCTGCCAACTTGCCCCGCCGGTCTTCTCCGCAGGCATTTTGAACGAGAAGCATTGGCCAATCAGCAGCGTCAACGGCCCTGCACTGTGGGGATGGCGCGCTGTCTTTCAAAGACATGGAGGCCATGCACTCCACCAGACGACCGGTCTGCACTCCACAGACAGACTTGTCCAGAAAAGTCGCGCTGCTTGTTTGGTCGTCGCCGCGGTTGCGATCCACGCGCCACAACACCCACCGCCGGACTGCTGGACGAACCGGACGACTCCAGCTGGCTTCGGGCCAACTTCTTGTCCTTCCTCCAAGCCAACCAGATGCTTGAGTCCAGTGGAACAGGGCCGGCTGGCCGAGGGCGATGGAGGCTCGGTGGGAGCTGAAAAGGGACGATCTGGGGGACCTGCCGGCGTCACACGGCGGGACCCCGGAAGCTACCCAGGGAGACCAGGGGGAAGAAGTAGGAAACCCCCGGACGCCTCTTTTTGCTTGTCCACCCTCGGCTTCACAAATTAGATTATGTACACTATTTAGCGCCCTTATTTTTCTCCTCCGCCAGCATTCTCCAGTTTCTCCAGTCTCTCGTTCCACTCGCTCGTTGTTCGTGCCCGTCGTTGCCGTGTATCGTTCGTTCGGTTGTGTGTGTTGCCCCCTCAACTCTCGCACATTCCAGCCGGTGGTGGTCCTTTCTCGTCACTCTCTTTTTTGTAAATACATCCAGTCCAGTCCTCCTCTACGAAGCTCCTATCTCGTCCATCTCCCCAGACAAAACCTCCTAAACCGTCAACATGAAGGCCTTCTTCCTCCCCCTCGCCATCTTCGCCACGGCGACCCTCGCCCAGGACACCGCCTGCGCGGCCAACTACATCGTCGAGGCCTGCCTGGGCACCGAGAACGGCAAGCTCGCGACCTGCGGCACCCAGGACTACGTCTGCCGGTGCAATGCCTTTGAAAACATCCTGACGTGCTTCAACAACTGCCCCAACGATCCTCGCAAGCGTATGTTTTTGTCTTTTTTGATCTCTCCCTCCCTGCTGACCCTTCACACCCCTCCTCTCCATGGACTGACATGATATATGTGTGATGAACAGACGACTACGAGGGCCAGAAGCAAATCTTCTGCGGCTACGCCTCCCAGTTCCCCTCGACCACGCCCAAGGCCACCGGCGCCACGACCGCCCCGGCTACCAGCGCCGAGACTACTGCCGCCGGCGGGTCCGGCTCCGGATCGCAGGGCACGGCTAACGCCGGTGCTTCCAACGGCGGGACGGCGACCAGCACGGGCGCTGCGAGCGGGCAGACACACAACGCGGCTGCGGATCTGGCTATGAATGCCGGGAGTGTGTTGGCTGCTGTCGCTGGTGTGGTTGCTGCTGTTCTCTAAGCTTCTTGATTCTTGGGGGTCGGTGTTTTTATAATCTGGGGGTTTTGGACATGTCTACCGGGGGTGGTGCTTGGGGTTTTCAGGAAATCAAAAACTTTTGAGTGGTTAAAACTTAATGTCTGTCTGCTGAGGCTGTTAACTAGCTTCGACTAGGTTTAATTAATGATGATACTGATGGCGGGTCAAGCTGTGGTCTGGAGGTTCGAGACAACCAAGTCCTTTATATATTTTTTTGTGTATGTGTGTGTGTTCTATTCATGTTTACTGATAAGTTAACCAAACTTTTAGCTGGTCCTTACACACCCAGACATCAGGTGAGAAAACAAACAACAGACGAATCAGCAAGTTTAAAGCGGCTCATCCCCCTGGATAGCCTCAAAAGGCTGCTCACTCTCCAACCCACCATCTCCCCGCGCCACCTTCCTCCCCTCCTTCCGCCCAATCATCTCCCGCTCCGCCAACCTCGACGGGTCCTGCTCGCTCATGGGCTCGGGCATTCCCTTCCCGTCCGTCCCGCTCCCCTCGAACCCGCCCTCCTTGAGATTCTTCCCGTGCGGCCCCTTCTCATCCACACGAAACTGGCTATTGACATATGTCGGCGCCGGGCCGCCGTAGGAATACTGATGGTCCAGGGCGCTGCCGCCGCCGGACTTGGACGTGCCGCTCGTGCCCGGGGCGCGGGTTTTCGAGGAGTGAGACTCGGAGGTCGTGGAGCCCCCGGACCCGGAGGATGGGTTCGCCGAGAAACCGCCGCCGGAGCGGGCGGATTCGGCGGCTAGCGAGGAGGGGTCGACTTCGCCTGTGCCTTCTTGCTTGCGGGGGACGGATTCGGTTGTGACCTTTGGCTATGTTAGCCGTATCCATGGACAAAGGTAGAGAGAGATGGCTTGATAATTACCTTTTGGCCGGCGCTGGGAGCCTTGTGGGAAGTCATAATGTGTGATATCGAGACGAGTGATAGTAGTACTATTTGCTCAGCTGATTTGAATTGGGTTTACGGCGAGGAGTTTACACAATACAATATCTGTTGAGTAAGTTCTTTTGAAGCCTATAGAGATACCATCCGCGTTCTGTATATCAATTGTTCCTCTCAACGATAAACGTCATGATGTCATACCGGTGATGTCATGCGATCATCGCCCCTCGTTCCTAATATTTCCACTGATCGATGTACAAATGACGGTGATTCTAGAGCGGTAGTGACCTCACACTGCGGGAAGATGTGTTTTCTGATTTATTAAAGGAGCCGCGGAGTGTAAAGGGGTGGGGTGGTAGTCGCTGGCCGAAGCGGCTCCTTATCCGGCGGCAGGTTGTACCCAAATTTACAGCTAGACAGTAAACAACATGCTTCTCATGACGAGTAGAATATCCTGGAAATTAAGCTAGAAGACTCACTTATCTCTTGGCCTGGGCTGTGTTCTGATCAATTCCGGGCTGCATGCTGCGTTGGCGAAAAAGGGGTTCGGAATTTGGCATCAGAACCGTACTAGACAACAGCGCCGGGCCATGGGTTCCTTGTAAACAATACACGTATAG
This sequence comes from Echria macrotheca, assembly GCA_030411725.1. NCBI lineage: Eukaryota > Fungi > Ascomycota > Sordariomycetes > Sordariales > Schizotheciaceae > Echria > Echria macrotheca. Next base: position 84,409 of record MU839844.1, on the reverse strand, counting down.
AAATTGCATCTTGATATTCTAGCACTTTGTACTAAAGTGATGCTTGGAGAACCGTGGAAACCAAGGCTTGTACGGGCTACACAAATCAGCAAATATCAGTTGCCCCGCCGTCCACCAGTGCTCATCAGTGTAATCTTTTGCTTTTTCTTTTTCTTTCCACCTCCACCGGCATTCCCAGCAGGAGGACCTGCGCTGCTTTCGGCAGGTTCTATGCCCAACGCCTCCATCTGAATCGCAATCTCCGTGGCGCTCAGACTTTCCAACACATCGTCGTCCCTCAGCCAGCCGTCGTTCACATTCACCGGCGCCCGGCTAGGCCCTGAAGGCGGCGATGTGGCGATGGCCGGCGTTCCCCAGACCGTCCTCCGTCCCGACGGGCTTGTGCTCACGTCGGCAAGATGGCCGAAGCCAACCCGGGAGTTGGGCGGTGTACTGCTTTCAGCGCCAAGCGGGATGAAGTCGTTGATATCGATCGGCTTATCCTCTGGAATGGTATTCCCAAACCGCACCGTGACCTCCTCGTCATCCAGGCCGTAGTTACGCCTCGATCCCCGAAGCGCGGCTGCTTCCAACCTTTCCGCTTGGAGACGTTCTCGCTCTTCCTGGGCCGCCTTGTCCTTGTTCCTCTTCCGCCGCCTCTCGATCTCATCAGCAAAGGTCTCGAGAATATCTGAAGGAACGATATCTGTCCAATCGCACTCCAAAAAGCTGATGAGGCACCCATAAGGGAGGTGACCAAGATACTTGGCACGCCTCCTCAGAGCGTCGTCGACCACATGGCCTGTGGAGATGTGCTCAACTCTAGGTAGGAGGGTCGACGGGAAAGCAGAGAATGCGCCATAGGTGGTCTTGAGGATCCGAATATCCAACGGCGAGAGATATAGGTGAGGGGCAGACGTGTAAAAGTAAAAGTCCATGTCTGTTGGCCTGAACTGACTCTTCCCGGCGGCACGCGAGGAAATAGCCATTTCCACATCGCCCAATCCCTTGATCTTCTCCTTGGCAGTCGTGATGGCCCGCATGGCCTTCTGGGTCCACTCATTGTCCTCCTGGAACAAAAGCTCATCCTCCTTCTCTTGCCTGAGCAGATCCTCCACCTCTCGATCGAATTCCTCGGCCATGTAGTCGCCGGTACCTTTCATGATCCGTGCGTAGTCCAGTACATTCGCGGCAAAGTGCCAGGGAATATCATCAACCGAGCTGAGAACCTCGGCTCCCCCTTCCCTCGGCAGGGCGAGCGTGCTCTTCGCATTCCGCATCATGAGCCGGAGGATGACATCATCGCCTGGCCTAGGTAGCGGGCTCTCTTGACCGGCGTAGAAGCGTACGGGTTTGACTTCGGAGATGAAAACGGCATCCTCGCATATGGGACATTTCCGCCACCGATTCTGTTTCTTCTCGTTCTCGCCGGTGGGACTGGAGCTCATGAACCGCATCAAGCATGGAAGGCAATAGATGTGGCCGCACTTGGCCATCCGCGGGGCCACGGGCTCGGACAAGCAGATGGGGCATGAAGTCTGCTGGGACTCGGCCGAGGCGATGATCTGGAGCACATTTGACCATTCGAGATGTTCGTCGGCATCGGCTGCCTGCGATGTATAGCTCCCATCGGGGGATACGACGAAGCGGTAGTTCGCGTGGACATAGCGGGCCTTGTCGATGGCGTGGTGGCCGGATCCAAGGCCCCATGTCGGATTCCGACGGTAGGACCGGGAGGAGAGAGCGTGGTGGCTATCGTAGTAGGGACGCGGAGGGAGAGCATAGTTTAGGAGGTGTGTGATCGAGGTCTGTCCTCGGCGGCTCGAAGCGTTCCGCAAGGCCCGTACCTCGGCCATGGCGTCGTCGTCGTCACCCAAATTCCCCATCGGCCCGGCCCGTCTCTGATCGCGATGCTGCTTCCTCGCGCCCTGGCTCTTTCGCGGGATGGCCTGCGGGCTCGATAGGCTCTGATGAGGGCGTCGATTTGCATCGAAGGTCGCGCTGGCGGCCGATGTCTGCGGGGCGAGCTGCGCGTGGTTCGCCGCTGCCGGAGTCGAGGAGGACTTGCCGGGAATGGACGGCGACGAGCTCATGGTCGGGGCTTCCAGCGACGTAGCAGTCTCGCACTGCCGCTCATCGACAGCCTCTAGCTCTTGATGCGTCGTCGTCGTGGCTGTCGCGGGCAGGAATCCGATTTCCAGCCCCCAGGGAGAGAGGAACAACCCACTTGTTCGCGAGCTTGCGGACGGGCCAATCGCGTATCGTGGCCGGTCTGACGCAGTCGGGGAGCTAGGCTTGTCTCGCTGGTTTCCGTCCCAATTCGAGTCTAAATAAAGCACAAAGCCAGGCACTCTCGACTTTCCTTGCTGTCAAACGTGCAATGGCAAGTTGATGGTGAAGCAAGGGGCCCAGTGCCGGACCCCAGGTTTTGGGTGGGGGAAAGAGAGTCACCATTCGCGGGGCAAAACGAAGATGCGACGGATCACCTCGGAGGCAAAGATGACTGTGCAGGAAAAGGCTGATTTTACCATCGTTGTGACAACCCTAACCCTTACTTCAATACATACTAACTTTCGAAGTACTTCTAAAGTGAGCTGTCTCCCTTGTGTAGGTTGCTATAAACCGAGAAACACAACTGTTGGTCTGTCTTCAGATGACCCAACATCCGCCCGAAAGCATCCTGACCTCAAACTCCCAGAGGAAGAGGTACCTATCTGAGGCGGCCAGGCAACTGAAGACAAGGCTGAAGATGTGTCTGCAGACCATGCTTGTCCAGCCACTCCAGCTTCTGAGCGTCCGTGAACTGGCTGTAGTCCGCCGGAGGAGGTTTCAATAGGGAGCCTTGGCCCCGAATTAGACCAGACCCTCTCATGGTGTGGAGAAAGGTCTCTTGTCTGCGGAAAAGAAGTTTGTCGAAGGGTAGATGCCAAATTAAGAAAGATTCTTCTTGGGTGGATGTTCGTGATATGACTCGCGCTTGGATGGGAAGAGCCAAGTGAAGATATGCCCTCCCAGGGACAAGCAGCGGATTTCCGGCCGGCCAGGACGGACCTTATATCGACACGTTACTCCCCGAAGACGGACATTGGTTTAAACCAGAACTTAATATCTCGCATCCATTGAAAGAGGCAGCATATGAGGAATTGCCAGGCTCGCTCAGACTATTCAAGGGCGGGTCAAACACGGCGGCTCATTCTTAGCGCCAGGTGGATGACGATAGGGCGTAAACTTAGGTAAAAATATGGACCTTGGTGCCCAAGAACCGAATCAAGGGCGACAGTTCCAACAAGACATTAATGACTATAAGAGACCCTCGAGGCTGAAAACCCAAACTTGCACGATAGCCACCCTCACGATCCCACCCTCCTTCGTCACCTCATCCCGAACGACCAGCAGCGTCCCTCCAACCGCGTATTACCACCTGAAACGAAACACAATGCCTTCACCCATGTCTTGCGCCATGTGACGTGGGAATATGATACAGGATGACAAGCGAAACAAACACCGAGATAGCCGCCTCGAGACGGGGGAAACCATGCAACGCAATCGCAGGAAGCAACCTTTCGAGTTTTCCTCAGCGAGTATTAGTCCGTTCTAGGTGCGGCATCCCGAGCGAAATGACTTCCAAACCGCACAGGTTTACTTGCGATCACTAATCTTGTGCTTCAGCTTGCTAAAGATAGCACTGAGCCTGTTCTTCTTCTTCTTCTCCTTCTCGGCGGCCGCGGCGGAAGCTTCGCCGGCCTTGGCGCCCTCGGGCGCAGCCTCGGTGGTAGTCTCACTGGTGGTAGCCGCAGGAGCGGCCGGCTCCGGAGCAGTTGCCGTGGTGCCGTTAGTCTCAGCAGGCGCGGGTTCCGGCTTGGCCTCCTCGGGCTTGGGCTCCTCCGCAGGTGGTAGGGCCTTGGGAGCTTCCACGGGTGGCAAGGCCTTGAGTGGTTCCTCCACCGCCTTCGACGCCTCCTCCTTGGGCGTCTCGTCAATAGGCTTGACCGCCTTGACTTCCTTGAGAAGCTCGGCTTCGACTTCCTTCTTCTCTTCCACAGCGACGGCATTCGCGGCGGCCTCGGGACTCTCTCCAGCGGCCTGGATTGACTCCTTAACTTCGACGGGGACCTGGGGAACGGGCTCTACCGGCTTTGAGAGTTCGGGAATGGCAGTTTGAACGGAAGCCGGCAGGATCTCCTTCGCCGACTCCGGGAGCTTAGCGGCAGCGTCGGAGGCAGCGGCAGCGGCAGTCTCCTTTGCCGCAAAGGCCGCCCCAATGAAGGCAGCGCTTGCTGAAGCAGCGACAGCCGCAACAGTTTCTGCCACCGTCTTGTCGTTCTCGCTCTTGTCAGTACCTTTCCCGGCGGTGCCCTCGGCAGTGGATGGCGCCTCGGGCACCTTGCCCAGAAGCTCGGCTTCCACCTCGGCCTTCTCCTTGACTTCCTCACTGATACCGCTAGCCTCGGGGTCTACCTTGGCAGCCTCCTGGCTCTTCTTAACCACCTCGGGAACCTCGGGTTCCTGAAGAGGCACTTTGCCAGCCAAGGCGGCCGTGGTAGACTCCGGCGTTACCGTGTTGATGGTAACGTCTCCAGGCCCGAGAATCGGAAGGCTCGACTCGGGGATCATGTTCTTGGTAATAGGGGGAAGTTCAGTCTCGAGCCCAGGGATGCGGTCGCTTTTCTCGTAGGACTCCTGATCAAGTGTGACGTTGTCGGTAACACTGCCCGTCGTCACACTGTCGGGAATTTTCTCGCCGGGAGCCAGCTTGATAGGGTTGAGTGCGCCCTCGGTTGCCGGCAGCGGGCTCACCTTGAACTCCTTTTGGAGTTCGGCTGCGCTATCAGACCCAGGCAGACGGTCGCTTTGTTCGTACGACTCCTTGTCCAACTTGACATTGTCGGTAATTTTGCCAGCAGAAACCTCATCGGGAATCTTCTCGCCCGGTTCGAGCTTGATGGGGTTGAGCGCCCCATCGGCAGCGGGGAGAGGGTTTATGCTGATCTCGCCCGCGGTTGCAGCGGCAGCAATGGCGGCGGGACCGGGGAGACGATCGCTCTTCTCGTAAGACTCCTTGTCCAATGTGACATTGTCATTGATGTTTCCGGCCTTGACCTCATCCGGGATCTTCTCGCCAGGAGCGAGTTCGATGGGGTTAACAGCACCATTCGCAGCCGGGAGGGGGCTGATTTTGAGCTCCTTGTCCAGGTCGGCAGCCGGAGTCTCAGGGTAGCCGCCCGGGGCGGTTACCTTGACACTCTTGTCCTCGACAGGCACCGCGCCGGCCAATTGAGCCGTGGTGGATTCGGGCGAGACCGTGTCGATCGCAGCGGCAGCCGGCTCGGCCTTTTCGAGAGGAACGCCACCCGCTAGCTTGGCCGTGGTCGACTCAGGGGTCACGGTGTTGAGGATGGCGGCCGCTGGGCCAGCGTTTTCGGGATGGACCATATTTTCAGGGAGGAGAACGTTGTTCAGGTTGCCTTCGTGGTCGTTTTCTTGCGGTGCAGTGTGGTCGGTCTTCCACTCGCCGTCGACAACAAACTATACTCAGGAAAGTGATGTCAGCAACGGCTCAGGCACCGTGTTTTTGTAGGAGGACGGTCTCTGCAAGAAACTGTGAGGGGGACCGCGCTCGGGCGTTGCTGCGGGCCAACTTTAAGAGGGCACGGGACTTGGGAGATCTCACAGCCAGCTCCGAGCGCCTGGTCCCTGTTGGCTCGCAGGAGTCAGACGGATTGGCTGCGGGGTCTGGCGGAGTGCTATTTCACGTCTCTGCCTGTCTCGCTTGCCTCGGGTGGAGGCTGGACTGTCATCACGCGACCAAAATGTCGCTATGAAACCGACAGACGCAGGACGCACAGTATCACCCCGCAAGGGCGGTAAAGGCCAAAGTTGCGAAAATAGGCAAGACACACCGACTAGCGTCGTCGGCCATGTTGCATGCCAATGTGTGCTTTGTAATGTGGGGTCGGCCGCGGGTGCTTCCTTCATGGCGGTGATATCTGAACCTCGGCGCAGATACCGCTTGACCTGACCGGGAACACGGGACGACGTGAATGGAGATCGGCCCCTCAGACCTGACTCCAACCACCAGCCCTAACCCATTCTCTAGGTGGAAAGCGCAAGGAATCCGGCCTACCGATATATCATGGGGAGGGCGGCAAACGGGCCAGAGAAGAAACGGGCATGGGGAACGGGGTGATGCGCAAATTAGACTCTTGACCGACCTTGTAGTACACTTTTTCGGAGCTATTTGGGATCGTCACGGTCTTCTGGAATACCCCATCAACCTTGTCGAGCTGTTCGCTTTTGGTCCAATTGTCGAAGGTGCCTGTCACGTAGACCTCCTCCGCATCGTGAGCCCTGCAATCGCCAGGAATCTGTCAGCAAGACCGGTGTCAAGAGGGCGCATCAGGCGAAGCTTGCGCCAAATCCCGAGGGAGACAATTCCGCCTCAGCTGGCAGCCCTGAGCCTTGTACACACCGAGCAAAACCAGATGACGGGAACTGCAGCCTGATAGGCTTCCAGCGGAGGTATAACTGACCATTTGAACGTGAACGTGGCCATCGCAGATGACGGCGCCGAATTTTGCGTCTTGCGGTGTCGAGCTCAGTTGATGCGGGTTGAAGAGGGGTTATCGCGGCAGAAATTGGAGAGATCGCGCGCGGGATCCGCTGGTCGGGAGCTTGCTTTGTGTCGAAAGAGACCGTCGCAAAGATAAAGGCAGATTACGCGGGGATGCTGCAGGCGGTAGGATCGGCAAAACGTCTCTCGTTTTTAGGTGCGTAACAGTATTAATGGATGAAATCAGAAATGATACAGCTTGAAGCGCTTTCAAAGGGGTATATCGTCAACAGCAAGCAAGGTGAGATGCGATCAAACGTGAGGTGCGCCGAGACATGGAGGTTGCGCAGAGCAAATGGGAGAGGCTGGCTGATAATCAGGACGCACCAGCGGCTAGGTAGCCCGAATTGCGCACGCCAAGGCTAGGGTAGCTCCGGTGGGGCCGTTCTTCGGCCAGGTTCCACGGGCGCGCACCTTGTTCTGCAGTCGTCCGTAATCGACAATCGGGTTGCTCCATTGTTCAGCAATGCGATCGGCATCAGATGTCGGCGACCACCTGCGGGATGCTGTGTATAAGCACCGTCATATGATGGCTTGCAGACCTGCATCATTGCAGCGAAGAGGGACGAACCAGTTTGCGAGAATTCCGATATCGACCTGGGAGTGGTCAATGGCTTCGGATGGCAGTCCAGTCGGATGCGGGGGAGCTTTGGAGCTGATCCGTGTGTCCGTTTACGTCGACTACTGGCGCGGCGTTATCCCTTCTGGGATTCGGCTGACGTGCTTCACCTCGAAGGCTTATCTCGCGAGTAGATCCTATTCGGCCTGTCTAACGATTCGCGGTTGAAATTTTAAACAACTTGCTCGTTGGGAATATTCAAAACTTCTGCTCTCTTCCACACCCAACCCTGTTTGGGTATTCTGCTCATGCAGCCTCTGCTGCACGTATCCGCGAGCAGCGTCATCCGGAACCTAAACGCCAAAGACAGACCCGAGGTCTGAGAGCCCTAATTCAAGACCCCAAAATCTCCCAAAACTCCAGAAGAATACCCTGTAATCCAAAATTTGCATGAACAAAAGTCTCTCGGCGCTTCGAGACAAAGAGCGCAGATGTCCTTTTTCCGCCATCCCAATTCTAGGGCGTCATCGAATACAATGAACGAGTGTTGCGAACAATAGTTGGATAATTCTGTTGATCATAGTAGGGCATCTCTCCCATCACCAGCCGAACTGCTCGCAGTGCAGCTCTACGCCTGGACCGTCGCCCCGGATCAACTTGGCCGTTGTGTCACGGACAATGTCCATCAAGCCGTCCGGCCCGCATGCCGCTACGAGGACACGCTGGTTTGAAGGCGTCGTCGTCACCGCTCTCTGGATGACAGATCTCATATCTGGTCGTCCCGTCTTCACGGGATGAGAGGCTGCGTGGGAAAGGGCGACGGTCGTGATTTTGCCATCCTTACCGGACACAAGGCGGTGCTCCACCCGCGTCTCGAGGATCTCCTTCTCGATGTCCTTTTCCGTCATTGCCGGCTGATGTGTCGGCAGCGGGAATTGGGGAGTGCCATCTTTCTCCGGATCGTCTGAAATCGGCGACAGCGGTGGTGACGGTCCGCCCAGCGACGACTGCGAGGTTCCGTCATTGGGGTGTGATCCATGGGACGGTGACTTAGTCACGTAAAGGTCAACATCGACCTTGGGCGAGTGTGCGTGTGTCTTTAAGAATTCGAGCTGCTCCTTGAACCAGGAGAGGTTTTCTGTGACATGAAATTAGAATCAAGGTGTCCTCAGCCCCAATATGGCGGGGCTACTTACCATGTTCTCTCACGGCCCAGATGAAAACCACGTTCTTATGGGCTTCATCCTTCATCCTTTCCAGGATGTTGACGGCAAGGCCAAAGGTGAATGTGGCACCTCCGCCGCCAGCGATGAGGACGATCTTGTCGTAATCCATAGGGTCGGGGAACGTCCCGTAGGGGCCATCCACGGATGCCCTAACCGAAACGCCAGGATTCAGGGACGCATACTTGTGAAGATCGCGCGTGAAACCGTTGTGAGCCTTGACGGTAAACTCGACAGGGGAAGTCCTGTGAATCGTGAAGGGGTGAGTTTCGAACTTTCGGATGGCTGGGATCCAAACGAAGCAGTGCTTTCCGGCTTGAGCGCGTGCCGGGACCTTTTTCATGACGATCTTCGTGCCGCCATTGGGAAGGGGGTGAAGAGTGGCTTCGTTGTTGATGCTGTGCAGGGCAAGTCGTGTGGCGCGGATGATGCGGTCTGAGAACCACAGAGAAGCGACGAAGAGAGTGACGATCAGGCCCTTGCCAAATTCCGGCTGGTGGAAACCGACGGCCACAATGAGAGTAATGAAGCTGGCAATGTGGACAACGTAGAACACCTCATACCACACCCGACGAAGAAAAGTAGCCGCGAAGACGGTGGTGAGCAGAGCGAAGCCCGCTATAATGCCGCCAATCATATTCCTGTCCGAGTACTTTGGCATCAACTTCCCCTGCGAGGAGAAGTATGCCGTGTATAGTGAGGCATGCAGGACGATATAGGTAAAGACGGTGTAGCCCGCGATATGGTGGAGACAGTTCAATCTCTCGTACGAATAGGCAGTGAGAAAGGCTAGGGGTGTGTTTTTGAGAGACAGGAACACGACGAGGGCGAGATTTCCTAACGCCATCCTGCCAGTTCACCATTAGTTGCCTCTTCCAGCGTGCTTTTTGGAAACAATAGCGTCCTGACTTACCAAGCGAATCGCGAGGCAAAATTTGTTGAACTGCTAGTGTCCAGATTCGTGAAAGTGACAGCAAGGTTGATGGCAACATAGGTTGCCACGAGCAGGGCGTGACCAGCAGATTTGAAGCCTGGGACCTTTCTGACGAGAACGTTGCGGATATATCTACGCAAAATTAGCTGCCTGCCAGAGAATGTTGAATAGTAGGAACTCTTACCGCGAGGTTGCTATGAATGGCCGACCCAAGAAGGAGGAGCCTCCTCGTCCGGCGTTCATGGACCGTTCTATCTTGGTGCATAGCCAACGAGACCAGTGAAACAGAATAAAGACAGCAATAAGGCCGCAAAGAGATGCTGCGTAGATTTTCATCTGGGTCTCGGTCGCCAGCTTCCTCCGAGCAAAGATGGCAGCCATAGCTGGGTCGTTGGGCCCTCCTCCTCCTCCCTTGCTTCCACTCTGGCCCCCTTGGCCGGAAGCGTTACCTGTGCCCCAAGCCATGTTACGGACTGGGAAAGAAAGACGATAAGTGTTGCTTCAAGGAGACGCAGGATCACAGAGGAGTCTGGAACGGCTCTTGGATGGACAGGTGCGGGTAGGGCTCCGATATAAAAGATTCGAGATACGTCTTGGCAAGGCAAAAGCGAACGAGACGTGGGCAGGGTAGGACCCGTGGACAAGATGATGGTCTAGACCTTCACAAGGATCTGGAAAGTGTTATTCACCATGTGGTATATATCTGCGTTAGCTCCAAGCCAGACAGAATCTCGGCGGACTGCCAGATCTCCTCGAGACAAGGCAACCCAAGTGGGGTTGTGCCATACAGGTACAGGATAGATGAGGACCTGGGGATCATGTCTGGTATGGAGAATGAAAGTTGATTGCCAACCGTCACATGGACGGCGCTTGCTATCCATGGTCGTTGCTGGCACGGCACTTCAGGGGCCCTGCCTGCCCCCGGGCCTAAGATGTGTGGCAAGTTCCGGCTCATGGAACTTGGTAGTTGTAAGGCCGGCTTTGGTCGATGACACGACGGCGGTGCAACGGCCGTGCCGCAGGGACGGTTCTGCGGCAGCCGACTCAAGGTTGAGGCTGGCGGCAAGGGCCGGGTGGAGACGTTTCGGTGACAGCCATGACAACCATTTCGGGGGAAGTTGATATTGGGCGACTTCCGGACTTGGTTGGTCATCTTGACAAAGCACCAAGAGTACTTTCAAGAAGTAAACTGCAACGCCGAGAGGTTCCCACGGTGGGCCGCAGAAAAACAAAGGGCCGCTGGTCGCCATTGGCTCGGCGGTAGTATCTGCAATCTGGGTAAACATGGCTAAACAGAAGCCGAGTAGGAGTCCGCCGCCTGACCATCCAGGACAGCGTCCCAGGAAACCACCCCGGCGATGCCAATATTTACCCCACAAACGCAAGTAATATCAGCAATTTCGAAAGGAACTTTATCAGGTTTCCACGGGTCCTGTCCAGCAGCGGTCAGTGGGGCTCCGAGAAGGTCGCCGTTGGCATTGGGGCTGCCGTGAACGGGACTGCAGATTGCGGTAACGGCAGCCGTGGCAGCAAAAGTAGAGTATCAGGCTACCCGGTCACCACGTGAAGTCCCCGCGTGTGTAAGTCTGCGTAGCCGAGCCTCGCGTCCTACATCGCGAGCGCAAGCGGGAGCGGAGGCGAGCGTGGACTCTTAACCCACCTACCGCCCTTGGGTAAGGCGCCGACGACAGTTGATACCGTCTTTGAAGATACAGCCAACTTGATAGGGCCCCAACTCCGAAGCACGCATGCAGGGCTAAGGTGTGGTGGGCGACGTAGCGTGAATAATGACGCGGTAGGATGTTTCTCGGACGGCAGATTGGCGGATCGGCGCAGCGGTACCAAGGGGACGAGCATCCGAACGAGCAACAATATAGAATGAGCAACAATGGCCAAACACCAGATCTTGAGCCATCGGGTGTGCCTGGCGCGCTGCACGCAATTCTTGGTGCTGCGCTGTCCTAGCCTTTGGATATGCTCTTCTCGGCGGACGAGACCACCATCGGTATCCTGGACCCCCGACAGCCGCTCACCGGCTCAGGAGAGGCGGCGAAACTGGCAGCCACAAGGCGAGGAAGTTCCCGCATCTAGTCAGCACCTTAGACTAGAGCGCGCGGGAGCGCCCTTGCAAGCCGGAATGGAGGAGGTGATGGGCTGATCTCGCCGCTGCGTTCACGGGCATGGGCAAGCATGCTTGGGTGCTGCGAGGGGTCGACATATCGAGGATCGAGATACGCAATGCCGGCGCAGGGCAGATCCGGGAGCTGAGACCGAACAGGAAGAAGCAAACCGTTGGTGGAAGTGCAACGGAAGTATAGCCGAACGTAGTAGGTCGCAGCGGCGGTGGAAGCCTTTCGCAATCGAGACAAGACTGGCCTGGAGACTGCAAAATGAGATGGAGAGTTGCAATTCGTACCGGGATGTGTTAGGGCTGCTACGGCCAAGAAGGTCGTATGGAAATAAAATGTGGTAGCGATGGGGCGTGCGAGGTGAGGACGGGGGATACTTTTGGCAGCCAGGAGGAGGTTAGCTCCCTAACCGCCTAGCCTGCTTGTCCGAATCAGGCAAGCTCGCATCCTGGACTGCCGAGTGGATGCTCCGCCCAATTGAGCCCCGCTCTTGACCACTGCAACTCTGAAACAGGACGTTGAAGGACCTGCTTTACAGCATCCATATGCCCAAGAACCCACTAATCCATGTGGCAAGCCTTCAATCTGGCTCTTTGTGTGCTGCTGGAGGTCATTGGGCAACCCTCTACCGGCTCTTCCTCCAACGTCCATGGCAGATGATCTCGTTCGGCACTTGCACAATCGGACGACATCGTTTCATCTCTACAACCAGACAGTCAAGAGTCACAACTACCTAGCAGCAGATGGGAGCCCGTTACGCCCACGGGCCAACTTACACTAGTTCTACAGTCAACCCCAGAGTGCTTTTCTCGATCGGACAGTCGGAGTCCAAGAAACCGGGACATGACGACACCCCCACCCGCGCGGCGTCAAGCAGACAGCGGCACGGTCGAGACGGCACTGCGGCGTCGGCGACCACCGCAGCGCGCGCTTGGATATTGCCTCCCGTACCTACTCACTCCCGTCACCACTACGGGATGGGTGGTTGCCAAGAAACCTGCCGTGACACCACCACCCAAGCTTAATTCGACCTTGTTTCGTCGCCCATTGGTCAGATTGTTGCCCCTATTTTGGTTCATCTACTTTGCACAATACATATTTCATATCTCGGTCAGCTGTGGTCTAAACACACGAGCACACAGATGGTTCGACGAGATCCAAGATGTCCAAAGACATGGCCTCGGTGCTCTCACGGCGGTCACGATGGTACTTTGCAGACTGGTCTAGAACCTGCACGATTCCTGTAGAACTAAGCGACGACGCAGTCACACGGCGGAAGCCCAGCAGGTACGCGTGTGAGTATCCCATCAGTTGCGGTGGGGCGGCCGTTGTGTTGGCCATTTTATGGATTTGACCAATGTAACTCTCCAAACTTTTGTCATCTCTGACATACTGACAGTGATTAAAAAGGCGAGATGGCCACCCCACTATAAGCATGAGATCCCATTCTGCGGCCGTTAGAGATGAACCTGGCACGGTAGCTACCTCGGTGGAGCTCCGAGTCCCGGTCCGACTTGGTGTTCTTAGCCCTAACCGCCAAGGGGAGTCGTATCGGACTGCAGTCTTCTTGCAGTTTTACATCCCACGTGGATGGACGGACACCTTACGACAAGACTTATCGACAACAAACCACCCTCGCTTTCGGCCCATTAGCGCCCGAAACAGTGACACAAAGCATTATGACATCTCCGGAACTCGGGCATTGCGGCGCACATCTTGGCTTCCCGAGGGTTCGAGAACCGATGATGAGCCATAGATATCTACATGTTATGCTGGCTACCCTGGAACATAAAATAATTTCAGAAACATTTTGTGAGTTATGCAGATGTTCTTGTGTTGCAACACCTTCCCGCTGAGGGTCAGCAATCACCGACGGCAGTTCCAGCTCGGAGCCTTGGCTTGGGGGGGTTTTGGCGCAGAACGGAGCAGCACATACATGTGCACACTCTTTGCATATCACGATTGACTATTACAGAAAAGGAAGGTTTGGTTACTTACGATGATGTGGATATATATGATTTTCTAGAATTTTCTTGCTTACCTGGAACAAAGGAAATGGCTTTGGTCCGCCGTCTCCCTCCTCTCCACAAGATAGGGGAATCTCGGGGAGAGGAAGTGGTGAAACGTTTGCATGTCTACAAATGGAACTGCCGTTTTAGGACGTGGGGGTTGTTCTAAGCCGCTAGAGGGTTCTAAGCAGCTGGAGGAGGATTCTGGGCTGGCGGAGGGTTCTGAGCTGCGGGAGGACTCCGAGTAGCAGCCTTCTTGCCGCTTAGAACGGAGTGGGTGATAGTCCCCAACAGCGTGACAACAGATCCGACCAACAAGCCCAGCTGCCAATAACTCATGCTCATCAGAACACCAGGAGGAGGAGAGGGTGTGGTGGTCGGAGCATTAGTTGAACCGTGGGAGGGGGCGTACGTCGTGAAGTCACCCTGGTTGTTGCCCACGAGCACAATAGGGGGGCTGGTAGGGGAAGACGACGGGCGCGCTTCCAAGCTCATGGCTAGAATCATGATGACGAGGATCGCGATAATGAGTCCGGTAGGGAAGCAGCTCGTCTCCCCGGCTAAGTCGTTGGCCGCGGCCTCTTGTCTGGCGAGCAGGTCAGCAACAGTCTTGACGTCGACCTGTCCGACCTGTGGCTCCTTCTTCTTACCGTCGTTCTTGTCCTTGGCCAGCACGAGCTTGGCCAGCCTGCCGAGAACGCGCTGGTTCTGCTTCTCGACATAGCTGAGGTGCTCGCGGGTCTCGTGGATGTTGTAGCACACGGCGATCATCTTGTCCTGGAGCTGTCCGTACCGGGCCTTGCACTTGGCCATTATGGCTTCCTTGGTCAGGGGGAAGGCCCTCGCCAGGTCCTCCTCCAGGTCGGTCTCGTCGCTCTGAACAGATGGCGTGCGGCCCAGGTAGTCCCGGCCCATCTCCTCATTGAGGCCTTGCGCCTCGTTCGGATCGGGGATCGGGATGCCGGGGAACGGGTTCGGGTTCCGGCTCTCTTCTGTGCTGGCGAGGTCGGGGGATGGGTCCCGGTTCGGGCTCTCTTTCGCACCGGGAGTGCCGGCGGACCGGTTCTGTGCCAGGCTGGGGGTTGTTTGGGTTCCGACTTGTGCCTGCGACGGACCACTACTGCTGGGCCCGGCAGCGGGGGAATAATCAGGAACAACCCTGGAGATCTCCTCCGTACTGTTGCTCCCCTGGCTGCTGCTCTGCGGGCTGCTGCTCCCCTCGCCAGAGGAGTCCTCGGCGACTGTAGTAGGTGTCTCTTCGACCTCAGGCCTGTGCCCGGCGCGCCCCTGTCGACCTTGTCTTGAGGCAGGCGTGTTGTCATCGCTGCTGCTGTCGATGGCCGGCTCCTTGCCCTTGCCCTTGCCCTTGCCGGGGGCGAAAAAAGGGTTATCGCCCTTGCCACCGAAGAAAGGGTCGCGGCTCTCAGAGTTTCCCACTAGAATCGAATCAGACGCGTCCTCAAGGACGCGTCTTTTCGGTCTCGGGGCGGGTTTGGCCAGGATCTCTCGGATGCTTTCTGGGGTCTCAACCTGGGGAGTAGGAGCTGGGAATGACGTGAGCGGATCGTCCGGGAACGATGCCAAGACGGTCAGCCCGTACGTGGGCGATCTGTCCGGTCCGGGTTCGGAGGATTGAGGGTTGGAGTACTCATCGGACTCGGTGAACGTCTCGGTGAGGTCGACGTCGACCAGCTCATCGTAGACCGAGATGTTGTCGATCTCGCTGATTGTCTGGCTCTGTCCAGATGATCCGGACGACGACGACGACTCCCTCGGCGGCGACGGCCTGGGAATCCGGCTGGGCCTGGAAGATCCGGCTGGCGGTCTAAGGCCCAAGCCCGGAGCATACAGGTCGGGTGGGCTGATTGAGGCGGCGGGCTGCCCCCCCACGTCGCGGTTGCGGAGCGGCGTGGGAATTATTAGTTCGTCGTCCGGCAGCAGACGGGGGCTGCTCGGGCTTTCGTAATCGGGTAGCTCCTCGGCCGCGCCTACCAAGTTTTCAGCAATCGAGCCCCTGGAGGAACTGCCCATGTCGGAGAAGGGATCTTCACCTGCGTCCTGAGCGCCACCCACATAGCCCGGGAAAGGGGTGAGCGGCTGGGCCGGGGGTGAGGTCTGCTGAAGTTCAGCGAAGCTTGGTCTCTGAGTCGGCTGAGGAGGCGTGAACGGCTTCTCGGATGGGCCGGCAAGAATGCTCAAAGCCTCATGGGAAAGAGGACCCGAGGGGGTGTTTGACTGCTCACGTGGCTTCCTCCTCTCCCCGTAGGGGAGCGGTTGGTCCAGAAGCAACATTAGCGAATCTTTGCCCTTGGGTTTGGGTTTGGACTGCTGCTCAAGAGGAGAGTACATTACGGTTACCATAGGGTCCTCTACATCACCGGGAGCAGACTCCTCCGCAAGGGCAGTAGAGTACTCCGGCTTGGGCGGCACGGTGAAGAATGATGGATTGGCACTGGGTGTGGCCGGCTGCCTGGGGGAGGTGGGCTGGTTGGTTTCGAGCGAGTCGTTAACATGTTCTGGTTCATCCTCGTCGGTGGACTGCTCCTCGCCGAGAGCGAGCAGCTCGTCCGCCAGCGAGGGCCTCAACTTAAGAGCCTCTTCGATATGCTCAGCCATGATGTCCAAGGCCTCCTCGGACGGAGGGACCTCAGGAGTCATCGACGGCTCACGCATGGCCTGTGCCGGTAGCGCGGGGTTCTTGGGGGTTCGAAACTCACCTTCACCTTCTTCAGTAGAGGGAAAGACTTCGGGGGCTGGAGACTCGACGTGCTGTTGCTGCGGCACCGCGGACTGGGACGAAGAAGATTCGGCCTGAGCAGCCTGCTGCTGGGGCACATCCTTATCGTCGGTAGAGAACATCATCTTGTCTGTCCCGATTCGGTCCGTGCCCGTGGTGTCGTTTAAGTCGTGTCTTGTGTGTGAAGGGAAGGGTTTGTTTGTGAATGTGTTGAATGTTAGTCGGACGGGAATGAAGTTGGTGGCTTTTTCTTGATATAGCAAAAACAGGTTAAAGGAAGTGTTTTCGGTTAGTTTGCGGTGATGGTGATTATTCACAAAACTATTGTCTTGTGTCTGGTTGTTCTCGAGTTGTTCTCGAGTTGTTCTCGAGTTGTTCTCGGGACACTGTTCTTTGTTCTCAACTTGAAGGATCTGCCGTAGTCCCGCGATCCCAAGTGCCAGTCCAGATTCTTGGGTCACCGAAACCTGGATTGAACAAAGAAAACATGAGCGACGGACTCGGCTCCAGGTTGTCGTGGTTGCAACCAATACCTCATTGATCAGACTAGGAGGCATATCGACTCCGGAATACTAGACCATAGGACGCGGTAGAAGGTCGCGATTCGTGATATCTAGGTATATATCCGATGTTCCATTCTGTTGCAAAATTCTGGTATCTCTCTAACGCCTAACCGGACCGAAATGAGAGTGCAAACTAAAACTCCTAAGTACTGCTTGAGCGAATCGACAAGCTGCCCCATCCCATAACGCCAATCAGCCCAATAAGGATAGTGATGACCATTATGTATAGATAGGTCTCGGCCAAGCAAATGTTGCTGGCCAGTCCGACATTCAAACTCGAACTCCTCAAGAGCAAATCGCCCGACGCCCAACACCGAAACGACCGCCACCCAGCAGTCACAAAGACAACAAACCCCCCAAAGCAAAGGTGCCGCTCCGATAGACGCCATTCGCATTATACCAATCTTTGAAACCAATTCGAAGCCGCCGGGAGATTTCATTACTTTTAGATTAGAAATTGAGATGTCAGCCCCAGATTGTATCCGGCCGAACAAGCCGCGAAGAATCTGGCGCGGGAGCGAGCGGCCACGATCCACTCCGGCGTTCTCCAGCTTCCTTATACATCTGGTTCAGACTCTGAGAGTTCTGAAGAGGCACAACCGGTGGGGGTGATAGGTCGTATGCCGGCCGGACGTACACGGGCGCCTCCCGCGGCGACGTTAGTGGTGGTGGGCCCGTGCCATGGCGCAGATGAGGCGGACCCCCGTTCAGGGGCTGGAAGGCCGTTGCTGAAGTAAAGGGTTTGGAAATGGACATGTTCTTTAGTCGGCGCCGACTTCGCTGCTGATGTCGGAGTGGCAGGTCGAGGGATCCTTCCGGGGACGAGAAGGGGGATGTCTTTTCCCAGGAGTTGCCGAAGGCTCTGCCTGCTGGTGCGAGGACGAGGATGGTGCAGGCCAGGAGAACGATGGAGTCGTCGAGAGTGAAGGTGACGAGGCGGGATCCGGCAACGTCGCTTGACAGGCCGCCGGAGAAGGCAGCTACGCGGATGACGGCGCGTATGGACAGGAGGACGGCGGATATTTGCATGCCTGGTAGCTTGTTAGTCGCATTTATTCGTCGTGTTCGTCTTTGATGTCTTACAAAGCAGCCATGCGCTGAACCGGGACGAGGAGAAAATGGAAGAAAATTTCAGATCAAGGTCATAGCGACGGCGAGAGAGCTTGAGCCTGAAGAACCAGTAGACGGCAAGGAACAGCACGAGGCTGGTGACTTGGATGGATAGGCCGCCGATGAGCATCCGAGTCCCCTGGGCTGCCTAAATGTGTGGTGTAAGTCTCGGGTTCATATGATCCGTTTCAAGCCTGGCGGGCTCCCTTACCTCATCTGCCGTGTGACTATGAGAAGCGAGCGTAACCCCGGCCGACTGAAAGACCAATGCGAAGATGTCCAGTACGAGAAACGAGATGCTAAAGTAGGCGGGGTGTGACACAAGGCTGAAGTTTTTGCCGTAGATGACCATAACACGGGGCAGGACCAGATAGTTGACGGATCCTATCAAGGTTGCCCCCCAGAGCGTGCCAATCATGAAGAGACAGAACAACGAGCGGTTGGCCGGGTCGAACTGGAGAAATGCTGCAGCAGCGTGGCCAACGACTTCCACAAGCAGGCCGGTGACCATGATGGAGGTGTACAGCAATGTCCTGTATCGGAACCCGGTGTAGAGACTGACGGGCACGAGGGCGGCGAAGGCGGCCAGCATGAAGGCATTGCCTGCTGGAGAGGGGTTGTATGGCGAGACCAAGTCGGTGCTTTGCGGACCGTCCATCCTGCCGAGTTATCACGGATATCGCATCCGTAAGCTGTGAGAGGAGGCCGTCTCGGTGCGAATGGCAGCCGATCGAGAGCGCGGGAGGAGAGCCATCGCCAGACCAGAGAAGCCCGGCAGCTCAGAGAGATATACCTTCTCGGCCTCTCCGCACTTCGACGCTCTGGGAAGCATCCCGACCGGCTGGAGCCACCTACGTGCTCCCGGCGCTTCGAGGGGTTAGCTCACCATCCCGTCCACGCTTAGACTGCAGATGCATGTTCTGCCGAGCCGGGCTTGACACTGTGATTTTTCCCGTCTTTTCTCACGATGTTTCCAGGACTCTCTCTTCACCATTGTCGGCGACGGCCTTTTCGCCAGCATGCAGACAGACATTCCAACAATTCGCTTCACGTCAGAACGGCCGTCCAAATCGCGCCGAGATTGCACAAATGGCCGAGCAAAAGGCTCGGTCGACTGCCCATTGAATTGCCATCGCCAGTCCTCCAGGCCGTCTGATCAGCCAGTGCGGGCACCCCTCCACTGCAGACCCGGTGCTCTGGGAAGGGAGGGAAACATCGTTTCAATTCGCGCCGAGGATGCATGGCGTCCAATCACATCGCTCAGCCCTCTTCCCTCTGTTCCTGCACGTTCTCGGCTGCTGGCAGTTTAAAATAGCGGGTGGGCGAATGGGAGACTGCCCACGGGAAGGCTGAAGGCACAGAGTTCACAACGGTCGCTTCGTGGGCCTGAAAATAAACGCTGAATGGTTGGCCAACTCCTGGCCCAAAGCGCCCTTTTCGTGGTCGGGTCGCGTCTATGTAGCCGCCGTGGCGGCTAGTTATCAACAAACGTGATATGGCCGTCCGATCATCGCACTTTTGCCCACCCAAGACAAGACGAAAGCCGACAGACTCGGTACAAAAGCCAACAAGCGGCCAGGTAATCCCTCTCGTCGCAATTCGCACGCGGCAAGCAGCGTAACTGTCGATGTGACAAAGAGGAATAGATACGCTAATCCATTCCCGGTTAGCCTACTCGGCGCTTATCTGCGATGGCGCCGGCAATTGGATGACGTCAAGTGCAACATGAAACATTAACTGGGCAAACATTTCGAAATGTTCTCTCCCCAGCACGCCCTAGACTCTTGAGGTACCTGTTGGCAACTGGCACAGCAGCTGAGCATCTTGTCAATTGGCCGGTGTTGGGAGCCATCGGCGCGCAAACCACTGAATCAGATGACACGCTCTGCGGCCTGGTCGACGAGCCGCTCTACCCTTCAGGTTGCATGTCTCGGCCGTAGGAGACCCAACTGGACTTTTGCGACGAACCGCAGCTTTTCGCTCTCTGCCCGACTTCGTCGTGGCCATGAATGCTCGGCCCACCGAGACGCCAGGATCAAGGGGCTAGGGCGAGAGATCACAGACACGTACGCCTACGTCAAAGACCGCTATGGTGGGTGGCCTGAAGACACATGGACGCTGTCGTAGCTTAGGACGCACTCTAACCTCTTTTGCTCAAGATGCACCAAAGTATCCAGTAGTGCTTGCGCATGGCCTTCTCGGCTTTGCTGAGCTGAAGCTCGCCGGCTCCTATCTGCCCTCAATACACTACTGGTATGCATATCTCCTTCCGAAAGAGACCCAATGTTCCAATGTCAAGGCGCAGGTTATCTTTCCGAACCGCCAAGACAACTTTGCTGACTTGGTGCATCAGGCGCGGTATCAAGGAGGCACTCATTGCGCAGAATATCGAGGTCATAACTACGTCGGTGCCTCCAAGTGGTTCGATTGAACAGCGTGCTGCCAAGCTGGCCAGGGATATCGAACTCCATGCCAACGGCCGGAGCGTAAATATCGTTGCGCATAGCATGGGCGGCCTGGATGCTCGATATATGATCTCTCAACTGCGACCCAAGGGTGTTGGTGTCAAATCGCTTGTTACGGTGGCAACTCCTCACCATGGAAGCTCCGTCGCAGACTATATCATTGACGGCATCGGCCCCGAGAACCTCTCGCGGCTCTACCGAGCCTGGAACCGGGCGACAGGGTGGGAGCATGATGCATTCGACCAGCTGACGACACGGTACATGAATGCCGGTTTCAACGCTAAGACGCCTGATGACCCAAATGTGCGATACTTCTCGTACGGCGCGATGCTAGTCGCTAAGCCTCCTCTGCTGAGCCCATTCCGTGTTTCCCACCGACTGTTGAACCAGCTCGAAGGACCGAATGATGGACTCGTCAGTGTGGAGAGCAGCAAATGGGTGTGTTGGCAGATTCTCCCTATCTGACTATGTGTGCGCTAATAGATGAGACATAGGGGACGTATAAAGGAACTCTCTTGGGCGTTAATCACCTCGACCTGATCAACTGGAGCAACAGACTCCGGTTTACTCTCAGGAGGCTCCTCGGGAAAAAGCAGTCGTGAGTGATCATCCCCATCGCTTCAATTACAGTCCGTATCCCTGACCAACTCGTGTTGCTAGCTTCAACGCCATTGCTTTTTATCTCGATATAGCAGACATGCTCGCCAAGGAAGGCCTCTGAGATAGCTAGTAGTTTGGTGGCAAGCATCCAGCAAATATCACCACGCTAGGTCCGGGCCGGTTTGAATACTGTTGTTGTTACATATCCGACGCAGGCAACATGTACGAGGATTGTTTGCAACAATGCGGCTCGTGGCCGATTCTGTACGTTCATATCTGCCTCTCGCCTTTTTCAACGGATCGAAACAAGTGTTAACTAACTCTAGCAAACCCTGCTCGGGACCGAGGTACCTGACACCAGCACATGCCGGAATAACTGGATTCTGACGACTGATTAGACTCAACCTACTCAGGCGACCTTTGTGCTGTCTGCCGTGGAAGCACGTTATGTTGTGCAGGCAAGGGAACCACGGTTTTTCCACGCAGCTGGTCTTACAACAGGCGGCTCCTCGTCTAGAAGCCTTCGTATCTGTTGCACCGCTTGGATTAGTCTGGAGGAACCACAGGAGTGGTTGGGTGCAGCAGGAAGCAGGCCCGTGATGCATTTAGGTCGAATTTGGGGCCGTCGAAGAACAGAATGAAGCAGCTGCTGCCTTGTGAATGAATAAAATTACAAAGAATAACTTGCGTATTTGCAGCCGATACTATTTGGCGTTTAGCACCACATTTGCTGGTTTCAGGGGCTGAGGAGACCGGGGTTTTGGTTGTTCGCATTCCCGATTCCGAGCCCCGGCCGGAAGGAATAACAGCTTGTGCCTTGCAAGCTAAGATTCGATTCGGGCCAGAAGCCTGTCTCGATCTCGGACTTGGACGTCGGCAGTGCGCTCCGAAATATCCACCGAAATGCCGTGGCCTGTGTGCGTCGGTGCCTATCTGCTGGAGAGCCAATGGCCCGCGGGCGGTCGTGCTTCATCTTAGCTAAGACCCTTCAATGTCCGTGACACGCCACGCCGCCCACTGGCTGTGTTGTATCCTTCAGCGTATGTTGTTGGTAGCGGCTCGTCCACGGGTGACACTGGAAGCAGGTCCAATGACCTCTGCTGAGCGGTTGACCATGCCCACTGACGCGGGGTTAACCTCAGGCACCGCGTGCTGGTGATGCAACGGGCAATGCGGCCAAACCATCTCGGCAGGTGGTGCTCGCCGGAGCATGCGCTTCTCATGTTGCGAAACAGCAAGAGTCAATATGATCATCACGGCAATATATCGCGTGCCTTGGTTGGGAGCTGGACAAGCACGAGTTTCCACATCCGATGCGTCGCCGGTGGTGATCAGCAGCTGCGATGCCCGATTCTGCTTGGCGCGATGCTTCCCCATCATTCCCCAGAATCCACGGTCACTGCCGCGTTCGCCTCCAAAACCCCTGCGTTCCCTGCGCCAGCACCACTCAATGCGGCTGGTTGATTAAGAGGTCCTCTTGATTTAGTTAATTCCCGGTGCATCCAACCATGCTTGCTTGACTTCCTGCCCAAATAAGCCAGGCAGCAGCACTCTGGCATCTGTTTCAACCGCAGCACAGAGACAAAGGAGCTGTGGCTTTCGTTATTTTCTCCTTCCTTCTGTGGCGTCTTTCCATTCGATACGCCCCAATCCGCACTCCGACTTCCTGATTTTCCGGCCAAGGGTTACACTTTGGTATGCCGAGTTCCACCACCATCTGAACAAACGTTGTGCGATTTCCGGATCCCCAGCAGATCAACGATACACCTGAGGGATTGAAGTTCCATCGGCCCGGTCACGGTCCCTAGTCCGCAGTCCAGAGTCGCATGGCGCTGTCTTTTAGCGTTCCGTCACGACGCAGCATGCTTAAGCAGCCCGTGGGATGCTCCGTCATCAGCCTCTGAAACAGGTGTTGAGGAGATTTAGGGGTTAGGCAACTCCTCGAAGCTCACTGTAACAATCCTCTTCAGGTACCGTTCAAGGTCCGGTCGTAACGTACCGCCATGACTGGGATGCGGATTCCGCGATGCCCGTCATGGCCTCAAGGGGCTCCGCAAGCGTGGACGACCTATGATTCTCAGACGACCGAGCTCTTACTCGCTCGGCCCTTCCCTTCTCCCCTTGCTCGCGTTGCGGCCTCTTGGCAGCAGTTCGCATGCGAGCCATGCGGCCGCATGCTGCGTAGTCTACGCTGTACCTTGACGCTGTGAACCTTGCTTGCGCCACACAACTCTAAGTTGTGGGTTTTCTCTAGAAGGTAACACGGCAAAACCCCATGTTCACCTGCCCCTATCAGCATGTCAGCTCACGTAGGCTGGGCATAGGCAACGCCGGCTCTCATGTGGGCCGGGGCTGGACTTCACTTCCTATACGCCTCTGCAGACAAGTCTCATTTCTATAAAGACGCTCGTCCCATGTCGTCTGTCTCCATGCCCGTTCTTGGTGTTCTTGTGACGCGTCCAAGGCTACTCATGCAGTAGCTGTTAAGTAGCCGCTGCTCTGCTGCTTCAACGCTGACCTCATCCTTCGCTCCCTCTTACTTCTCGCGCGTTTCTGCTTTTCCAGTTTTCTAATCACACTGTCATAACCCTCACTCCCTTCTGATGTTCCTCAACAGTGCGTTGGCCATCATGGCCACACTCGGCAGCCTTGCCAGCGCTGCCTCGACATTCAGTCCTGCAAAACCACCAGCAGTGCCTCTGGCAGTGAGATCGCCCTACTTGAATGCCTGGCTGCAGGGTGATCAGGGCTGCTTGCTTCCGGGCGCGTGGCCAAAGTTTTGGACGTAAGATATCTCTTTCAACTGCCCCAATACCGAGCTCTATAGCTGATGGTTATGTTACAGTGGCGGTATCCAAGGCTGGCAAGGTCTCGTCTCGGTCGACGGAAAGGTCTACAACTGGATGGGAGGGATGAGCGGGATCCCGCTCGTAAACCAGGTGTCCCTTGAGTATACCTCGACCCAGAGCCGGTTCAGCTTCGATGTGGACGGAAAGGTCCGCCTCACCGTCACCTTCCTGTCTCCCGTCTACCCCAACGATCTCGGCCGGCAGTCCCAGCAATTCTCGTACATCTCCGTCAACGCAGTATCTTCGGATGGGTCGTCGCACAATGTGAAGGTTTACATGGACGTTTCTGGAGGTGAGACAGTTGTTCCCCTGTGATCTCAGAGAAATGTCGAACTGACCAATGGCGTTACAGAATGGGCCAGTGGCGATAACTCGGCAGTCATCAATTGGGACACCGGAAGCTCGGGCAATCTCGCATACCACAAGTTCTTTCGCGCCGACCAGCAGGAGTTTAAGGAAGCTCACGAGATTGCGAGCTGGGGGACTTGGTATCTCAGCACCGATTCTACCAAGGGCGTAGGTACCTATCATCATATGCCATGGACGAAGGACTCTGACACTGTGGATAGTTGACTTGGCAGATTGGTGAAGACACCGTCGTGCGTGGCCAGTTTGCTTCCAGCGGCACCCTGTCCAATACCAAGGATACCAACTTTCGGGCAGTGAGCGATCGATGGTATGGCACTCGTCCGAAACAGCCGGAGTTGACGTCTGACTAATATGCCTAGGCCCGTCTTCGCCTTCTCCCATGACCTCGGTGACGTCAAATCTGGGAAAAACGAGAGACTCTTCACCCTTGGAATTGTGCAAGACCGTGTCATCAGCTTCGCAGGCGCAAGCGGTAAGGAGGAGCCAGTCCCGGGTCTTTGGTCGTCGTTTTACGGTGATGATCTCGCTGCTGTGACGGCCTTTTACAACGACTATAGCCACGCGGTATTGGACTCCATGGGACTCGATACGCAGATTCAGCAAGACTCTGTCAAGGCTGCCGGCCAGAATTATGCGACAATCACGACACTCGCTCTCCGCCAGGCATTCGGTGGCTTGCAGTTCGCCGGCACTCCTGCGAAGCCATACGTCTTCTTGAAGGAAATCAGCTCCAACAGCGATATCCAGACGGTCGATGTCATATTTCCCGCCTACCCGGTTTTCCTCTATCTCAACGCAACCATTGGTCGTTATCTCTTGGATCCTCTCTTTGAGAACCAAGAAAGCGGCGCATATCCCAATGCATATGCCGAGCACGACCTGGGTACATTTCCCGTGGCCAAGGGGTATCCGCTTGGCAATGACGAGCCGATGCCGTTGGAGGAATGTGGCAACATGATTATCATGACTCTCGCCTACGTGCAGCATACGAAAGACGTTGCCTACCTCAACGCGCATTTCCCCAAGCTCACCCAGTGGGCCGAGTTTCTCGTCAACGATTCGTTGGTCCCGTCAAACCAGCTTAGCACGGATGATTTTGCTGGAACACTATCGTATGTGGCCTCTCAAGTTTAGTAGTGCTAGGTGCTAAGTGCGTCAGCAGAAACCAAACCAACCTTGCCATCAAGGGCATCATCGGCCTCAAGGCTATGTCGGAGATCACCAAGCTCACCAAGAATCAGGACAAGTGGGGAGACATTGCCAATTCGTATCTGAAGCAGTGGAAGGAGCTGGCTATCAACCGGGATGGGAGTCTCCCTCATACCACGCTCAGCTACGGGGACAAGAACAGCCATGGTAAGTGACCTTTGTTGTTGTTGCAACAGCAGATCTCTCGTCGTAGGGTTGGGTTGGCTAACACGAACAAGGCATTCTCTACAATATCTACGCCGATAAGCTTCTCAACCTCAACTTCGTCGACCAGGAGATTTTCGACATGCAGAGCGCGTTCTACCCGACAGTGGCCTCTCAGTACGCAGTACCTCTCGATACCCGCCACAACTGGGCAAAATCGGACTGGGAAATGTTTGCCGCCGCCGTAGCCAGCCCCAGCACCCGAGACATGTTCATCTCGAAGCTAGCAAACTGGATCGGGTCTACCAACACCGGGCGGCCCATGACGGACCTTTTCGATGCCGACAACGGAGGCTTCCCGAACGGCGGCCCGACTTTTGTTGCACGGCCGGTTGCGGGTGGTATGTTCGCCCTGCTTGCTCTGCCGAATTCAGGTGTTTAGGAAACGCCTTATGGTGGCAGGACGGGTCCTAGCAGACGGGCTAGCCATCGCCGGGGTACGAGGTATCAGTGAGTGCATGATTGGAGTTCTGGCGTGAATAAGAGCGGAGCATTGTATCGTGGAGGCATCATTTCCCGGATTCATGGGGGGCATAATAGATGGGACTACACAGCATATCTCGCGATTGGGGCCGGGCAGTGCTAACCAGGCCGGTTCTGATCTTCGAGTTTCCACGGAGCCGCTTCCGTATTTGGGGGTAAACCTGGGCGGTGTATCCATACTGTGATAATCATTAGCTGTAATGTCTGGTTTGCCATAAATCACCTGAGGTGAACACTATGGTTGAGTGATATGAAGTAACACCTGGATTTGTGAGTCCATAACTTATTCATACCAACCTCACCAACTGCCAAGAAAGGTACTTGTTTACGTCCGGGGGTGACTCAGAGATACAAACCCCGATTTCTCAAACAAATGGCGATTCGAATGGTAAACATCCTCGTGACATCCATGATATCTTAATCGACAAATTTTATAGTTTATCGACGACAGTGAGGCTGTTGTCACTGTATCTTTCCACACTGTTTTTCGTGACGTTGAGCACCGGGCAACCAAGGGTAGAGTAACACCGGCTAATGAGCCCCCTGCACGGAGGGAGCCGAGAGCCCAAGCGGATTGGTGCGGTGGGGTCGGCAGTGCAGGTGACGCATTTGGGCAGGGGTCGTGCCTGACAACCGCATGAATCTTGTCGTCTGGCAATCACATTTCGACGTGGGCTGTCTGAAGAGACCGTGTTCCTCGGAACAAAACAACGTAAAATAATAATGGCGATAATATATGGCAAGGCTGTCCTACAAGAGAACAACATCTGTCTCATATCCAGGATTTAAACCAAAACAGACTTTTTCCTGCAGTACCAGCAAACACCCACCTAGAAGCATTCCCTGGACACAGCTGCTTTGGGCTGCCATTGCCAGCTGACAACCCGCCCGCGCTTTGAGTCTTTGCGCCAGAGCCCGTCAACCCCACCTCTCTCTCGATCCATCCCACTTCCGCAACCCCAGAAGTCAACGACCACCCGCACCCTCAAACGAGCGACCTAACTTTGCCGACTACCTGAATCCGACCCGGCGACGAGATCTCCAACGTGCTTTTGCATCCCGTTCACGAATTCCTGTTCGATTTGTTCCCGCTCGATCGCGAAGGGTCCGTCATAACCATCGACCACACCCCTCCGGCTGAGACAAGCCTGTCTGTCACCATGAATCCTCACCAGGCAAAAAAAGTCGACGTCAAGGTATGTCACGCCTGTCAATATCTCTCCCCGAATAGACAGTATGCAAAAAATAAGCTAGACTGGCAACCATCGACGCCGGTCAAGACTAGGCCCAAGCGCTAACCAGTGTATGCGTGTGTGACAGTCGCTCTCGCCCGAGGAGCAGCGCCTCTTCCGACTATACGGCAAGCTGCCGAGCCGCAGCGACCACTTCGCCAAGCACCTCAAGGAGCGCAAGTACTTTGACAGCGGCGACTACGCCATGAGCAAGGCCGGCAAGGGCGACAGCGTCGACACGGGCTCCGTCGGGAGCCAGCACCCCGTGCCCGAGAACATTCCGCATCTCTCCAGCCCCGTCACGGGCACCAACGGTTTCAATTCTCTGCTCCACCCGCAGCAGCACCACAGCAGCATGCAGGCTGGTAGTCCTGTCAAGGAGAGCAGCTTCCTCAACCGCGAGACGTCGGCTGAGGATATCGAGGGTGGTGCCGAGGGCCAACAGAAGAAGCAGGAGGGTGCTGGCGCGCCTGCCTCCCAGGCGCAGGTGTCTGGCAATGAGGAGAGCCTTCCTATCCGTCGGTAGTTTGGTGGCAGATTTGGTTGTTTGGAGCAGCATGATATTTACGAAGATCACGAAATCTGGCTTGAGGGGCGTTGGTGTTGATGCTGGTTGACGAAGCAGCTGGGACTGCCAACCCTCCCATCTCGGCATCTTTACGCCGTCTGGGATATTTCTGGCTTGACCAAGTCGTCACTCTTTTTACTCTTTTTACTTCTTTCCGCCTGTCTTACATGGTACCTTATCGTTGTTCCATGGAGGATGAAGGAACACGAGGCACACGAGACTGTGCAGGCTCTGGCGAGGTTGGGAGGGACAGAGGTGCAAAAACGATGTCGCCGATGTAGGGGGCTGTTTGTGTGTAATACATGTCTTAGCGTCCATATTAAGCAGGCGTGTTTCCGGACGTGTTTACATAGCATTCTGGGCTCACCTCAGATGGGAAGATATCAACATGTGAGACACAGTATATCAAGGTCGGATTTATGTAGAACGATTTGTCTATTTTGGGGGTTACGGCAAATCATTGCCGGGCTACAACGCCATGCAGAGAGTCCCATTCTATAGTTCGAGCGCCTTCTTCGCCATCGCTAGAGCCCCCGCAAAACTTTTGTTCCCTCCAATGAAGCCAGCGGCATGGACAAACACACACCCTTCAATACCAGATATCTCGTCCAACTTGTCATCCCGGAACCCCCTCCATGTTTCTGGCAGCGGTTTCCTGCTCTGGAACGAGTCCTTGGACTCGGGCACACACTGAACCCTCCACTTGGCATCCGGCGTCGGCTTTTCCGGATACAACACATAAAGCGGCTTCCGCACATCCGTGTCCTGGCTCTCCAGCGTGTACAGATGATCCTTCCACGGCACAGACTGCCCCTTGAAGACGAGAATCCGCCCCTCGGCATCGTATTCACCCCGCGCCGCAAACGCCGCCGCGACAATCTCGCGCGCCGGTAGCCACGACTTGGTGTAGTAGTCCAGATCGCGGTCAAACTCCTCGCCGATACGCCGACTCGCCGCCTCGAATCTCGCGTCCTCGAGCTCCTGCGCCGCGGCCGCGTCCTCGGGCACCGGATCGTTCCAGTTCGGATTGAGCCGGCCGACCATGGCGCCGAGCGTGAAGCCGCCGTTGGCGAAGCGCTTCGTCAGACCTGCGGCTGCGATGCCCGCGGGATCGTACACGTCGATGCCGTTGTCGTGCGCGTCGAGCGCCTCGATGAAGGATTCGTAGATCTTGGTGTAAATCAGGGAAACGGTCTCGCTGTCCGTGGGGACGGCGAGGCGGCGCGCGATGATTTCCTGCCCGAAATGCATGTAGACCAGACCCGCGCTGCTGAGCTTGGTCGGGCGTCCTGGGAAGGTGGTGGAGAAGGAGCGCTGGTGGTGGTCGTAGCGATTCCGAGAAGCGTCGTACTCGCCGCCGACGTCGACTACCGTGTGGCACTCGGCCAGACGGTCGGGGTCGCGCGTGCGCACGAGGCGCGCCGAGGCGTAGGTCGGGATGTGGGTGCGCAGCATGTGGACGGCCAGCGCCTCGTCGGCGTGGAAGTGGCCGTTGTGCGTGCCGATGGTGATGGCGCCGTCGGCCGACATCTTGAGGCGCTTGGCTGCGTTTTCGGTCATTTTGCTGAGGAGTGTGCGGAACATGCAATAGACGCGATCCGTATGGGGGTGAAGGGTCGTCGCGGGGCTGGTGTTGAGAATCGAGGGGCAGAAAAAGTGGTTGATGGGAAGGGTGGATCCGGATTGGGTTTGGGCAGGGGTGACAAGCTTCGTTTAGTCTCTTGCGATTAACTTCACATCAAGTGCAGCTCACCCGATTACGACGTTTGCATGGGATCTGTTGAACTCTAAAGCTCAGACTGGTCCCAATCGAAAGATACTGTTCAATTTCTGGGGACGGCTTAGGTGACCGCACAAAGCTTTGTCACTCCAACTTTGGAGCTTGTCCAAGATCGCGCATAGCTTGGGTTACATAAGCGGCGCAAGGCCTCAGCTGCGCTTCTGACACGTGAAGCAGTGCAGGTAAGGATGGTTGTCTGTGGAAGAGAGAGAAGTGCCCTGAGGCCTGGCTAAATACAGGTGTGCTGGTCCGTGCGTATCGCTATCCTGCTGGGGGTGCTCCTTCCAGGTCTAACACACGCGATTCAACCGCGAACCGCTGGTGCCGTCTCCAAGATCTTCCGGACCACGCACGCCGCGGACTTTTCAGTCAGCTCCCACCTTCGCTCCTTCCACGTAATAATCCCTCCCCTGAATCGGCAGACAACCCCAACGCCCCATAAATCATCATCGAGATGGAGACGGAATCCCGAAGCCGGCTCATTCGCGAGCCAAAAGTTGAGGAGGATTTGGCAGACACCAGGATGGCCGATGACAGGCACACATACCGCTCGTGGAAGAAGAAGTATCGAAAGATGCGCATCAAGTTTGATCAAAAGATGCACGAGGGCGAGGATCTTCATAAGCAAGAGCAAAAGGCACTGGCGACGGCGCGTCGGTTAGCCGTTCAGAAGGAGTACGTCCATCTCATCACGCTGAAGTCTCATGAGAATGTGCTAACTTGGCGCCCTCAGCCGACTACTCGATCTCCTACTCGACGTCAACAACTGCCCGCAAATCCCCCCAGAGAAGCGCTTCGACGTAAGCCTCGACCCACCATCCGACGCCGATGCTCCTGCTCTCGACATCGACCGACCAGGAACCCCCCCTCCCGGCGTTCCCCCAGCTAAATCCTACAAGAAGCTCCTCAAAGAGATACCACACGTCACATATGCCACGGCGACCCATGAGTTCCGCGATCAACTCAACGACCTCGAAGCAGGCCGCGACTCCCCCGCTGACCCAGCCCAGGGCCAACCGCATCCGCCGTCCTTCCTCACGGCGGACGACATTGACAACTACATCTACGACATCGACATCCGCCTAGCCGAGGCCGAGTTTGCCAAGACAGGCAAGATGCCCGCCCTCCTGCCGACGCTCGCCCCGCTCGCCCACGCCCACGACAACGTCTCGACCAACGGCAAGGACGGCCCTTTGTCATCGAACCGCGACTTCGCCCTGCGCAACCCGACGTCCGTGTATAACTGGCTCCGCAAGCACGCACCCAAGACGTTTTTGCAAGATGGCGAGCATGACAAGGAGAATGGCGACGAGCAGCACGCCTCTACGGGTCGCGGCCACGGACGCGGAAAGGGTGAGCGCGGCGGCAGGGGCGGTGCACGCGGCAAGAGGGCGAGCGCGGCGCATGCGCGCGATAGGGGTAGTGTGGGTGACGATATGGACGAGGAGATGGGGTATGACGCGGTCACGCCGTCGACGGGCGTGGGCAAGGGTAAAAGGAAGAGGGTCGTGGACGATGACCCTGGGTATCGGCCCAAGGGGGGCTCGAGTCGGCCGGCTAAGAAGAAGCGCAAGAGTGAGGGGCTGGATACACCCACGGCGCCGGCTAAGAAACCTAGGAAGAGTGGCTTGGGGGCGGAGACTTCTGCTGTTAGGGGTGGGGAGGATTAGACTCCTTGCCTCGTATGGGGGGTGGGGGGTGGGCGTGGCCTGCGCTGTGTTTTGTTCCGGAGTTGGAGGTGGGAAGTGTCAGGAGCTTCTTGGGGGAGTTGTATTGTACAATACCATCACAGAGCGGCGTTTCGGTTCGGGGGGATATAAACGGGGCTTGTTCTGGGCCATACAGCGAGAAAAGAATGTCTAGAGGTTTTCATGGCTCGGCGGGCCGTTGGGTCCTAATCGTGTATTCGCAGCGTCAGTGTTTTGAGACAGAATCACTGAATTGAGTATGGTACTCATAATGAGTCTGGCCGGCGCTTCTCATGTACATGTACGGTTTACAGGACAAAAACCTCCCCACCACCAATGAAAAACGACTGCGAAAAATGGTCACCCCCCTCACCGTCTCTTCACTGCTTATGGACCCTCAAGCCAGTTACATTTGCCAGTAAATAGATAGTACTTTGACGTACGCAGACCTCGTCGGATAAGGTAGAACCTTCTCGTCGGTAAAAGGGAGGACAGGACGGCCGTCGGGTACAGTAGCATGATAGGAAAGTTTTGAAGCCCCGACTAGATAGACATGTGGCCTTTTTTCACTCGTGACTTCTTATTCCCAGCAATCTAAGCCGTAGTTTTCTTGGGAATGACAGACACTTCCTTGGAGCTGTTATTCGCAGTTCTCAAGAGCAGGCTTGTAGTCGTGATGACATCGGTACAAACCTTGAATAGTATGATGTAAGGAGTGATAGGCTATCAGGTCCGTCCAGAACGAGGAAGAGGGTTTCATGGGGCCAGGATAATGTCTACCTAGGATGCATGTACACCCTGGAGCGAGAATGCGATGCAAACATCACCGAAAATAACAAGACATATGAGGCGCATGTACTCATGAGTTTATTTAAGGTATAATTATATACAGGACCTGCTCTCGATCCAGATGCTAAGTCCTGGCGAGATCAGGCAACGCCTAACAGGTGAAAATACCTGCCCAGGTGACAGAAAATGTACAAAATGCAACCGGAATGTTATGGATGCCTGGATGTTGCGCGCAATGCAGGGATGCACAAGATAAACCCGGATTCATGCCGCCCAAATGACCTCCCTATATAATATCCAGTCCTCCCTAGGGCATTTCTGTCCCAGTTGGGTATCTCCCCCTCATCATACGCTTGTCTGTGACGCTGCGATTTTTAGACGCTTAGCCCGACGTTCTCGTCGTTGGGCTTAGGGATGGAGAAAGAGACGGCTCAGAGCTTCTGCTTAAGAGTCTGCTTCATCCTCCTCTCGACGGCGTTCATGTACTCGGTGGTCGTGACATAATCCTCACGGCCGGTCTTGCCGCAGGCCAGCGCCAGGTCCTTGGTCATGATGCCATCAATATCGACCGTATCGACGCAAGCCTTCTCCAGCGTCTCGGCGAACTCAACCAGCTCAGGGGTCTCGTCGAGCTTGCCACGCTGGATAAGGCCGCGGGTCCAGGCAAAGATGGAGGCAATGGGGTTGGTTGATGTCTCGCGGCCCTTCTGGTGCTCACGGTAGTGGCGGGTGACAGTGCCGTGGGCAGCCTCCGACTCGAATGTCTTGCCATCGGGAGTGATGAGAACTGAAGTCATGAGACCCAGGGAGCCGAAGCCCTGGGCGACAATATCAGACTGGACATCTCCGTCATAGTCTAAAAGAAAGTCAGTATCTATATATCACGTTTTAGCGCAGAGACTTACTCTTCAGAGCCATGATGTAGCCACCGGTGCTCTTGATCATCTGGGCAACCATGTCGTCGATCAGACGGTGCTCATACCAGATGTTCTTGGCCTCGAACTGCTCCTTGTACTGAGTGTCGTAGAGCTCCTGGAAGATATCCTTGAACCGGCCATCATACTTCTTGAGGATGGTGTTCTTGGTGCTCATGTAGAGCGGGAGACCCTTGTCAAGGGCAAGCTTGAAGCTGGCGTGGGCGAAACCCGTGATGCTCTCGTCGGTGTTGTACTGAGTCTGGGCCACACCACCACCATTCTTGAACTGGAAGACCTCAATTTCCTGGGGCTCGCCGCCTTCCGGGGTGAAGACCATGCTCAGCTTTCCGGGGCCAGGGGCAACCATGTCCTTGGCGCGGTACTGATCACCAAACGCATGGCGGCCAATGATGATGGGCTTCTTCCAGCCAGGCACCAGGCGAGGAATACGGGGAATGACGATAGGCTCACGGAAGACGGTGCCACCCAGAGCATTACGGATAGTTCCGTTGGGTGACAGCCACACTACAACAGACAAGCAGAAGCTTTGGTTAGCGCTCTGACACTAGGGTGCATCATGGTGTCATAGAGACGGCAGGCTAGGCCAGGGCCTGTGTGCCGCTATCACATGGACTGACGCTCCGGACAACTATCCTCGGACCGAGCCGGGCGCTGGCGGGGAAGAAATAGGTTATAAAAAGATGTCACGGCCGTACAACTTACTGTGCTTCAGGTTGAACTCCTTCACGCGCGCCTCGTCAGGAGTAATAGTAGCGCACTTCACACCAACCGAGTACTTCTTGATGGCCTCAGCAGCATGGATGGTGACCTGGTCGTTGGTCTCATCACGATACTCGAGCCCGAGGTCGTAGTACTTGAGATCGATGTCGAGATACGGGTAGATGAACTTGTCCTTGATATCTTTCCAGATGACCCGCGTCATCTCGTCACCATCCAACTCGACCACCGGGTTCTTCACCTTGATCTTGGCGGGGGCGGCGGAAGCCATGTTGCGTCTGTAGGCGAAAAAAGAGGGAACTGGAGCGGCGCGAGCGTTGGAGAAGGCGGTACGGGACCAGGTTGGTGTTTGACGGGCAGAGATTCGGACGGCGGCAGCGCTGATGGGCGTCATGATGAAGAGGGGAAGAAGGAGGAGGATCGAAAGGGGTTAGGGATATAAGGGGAGGGGGATGCAAAAACCGACAGCGAATCGCGCCGGACCGGATCCTAGGGCGAAACTCGGAAGCTACAAAATGAGACCGGCGGCGAGAGCCGAGGGAGAAGCCGCCCTGGAGGGAGGGAAGGCGTGCGGTGGAGAACGGCGGCAATGGCGACGGAAGACCTCGGGCAAGGAGAAACCTGATGCGGTCGCGCTGTGGGTTTCAACTGGGCCCGATTGCGGATCCTGAGATCTGGGAACCTGACGTCCTTCTGGCAGCGGAGCGGGGTGGTTTCGCCCACAAGAGCCGCGTCGAGTGGTGTAGCTGTGAAGTTCGACTGCTGCCAGCTATTTGTTGGTTGGTGACACGGGAAGAAGCTGAGGGCGGGGCTTCTGAATGGCTGTGGCTGCTCGCCGTTTAAGTACACGACGTGGGATGTCGATCTTTGCTTCCGTCTTGTCGTCGCTGTTGCCGGTACAGTTCAAGCTGGGGGCGGCACGCACGGGAGATAATCAATCAGGGCTGTCACAAGTCTCAGAATGACATGCAGCAGGGCAATCGCATGGCAGACTGCGCGAAAATGGATGAAACTTTTGCACTCGACGTTTTGCTAAGCGGGGACGATGAGGGGTTTAGTTAGTGGAGCTCTTTGCGACGACAGGGGTCTGTCCCCCTCCCCCGCATGGTCCAGCCTCCCTGTAGTTTTGCCGATGGATGCCGGTCCGGTGCTGGACGAAGGGAAACAAGAGCCCGAGCGAGATGCATAAGTAATAAGAATTGCATCGAGCCAGTGCACAAGCGGCAAGTGTTAACTTCCGACATTGTTGTCATTGATGTCGTTCATCTTCTCGGTCTATATAACCGAGGATAGTATCTACACAGTAGGTAGTCTCTGGCTGCGAAACAGCCGAGTTTTCCTGGGTCCAGCCACGACTCCCGGACCCACCACCATGGCCATCCGCCGCCACACTTCTTCCCTTGGCTGACGGAACCTGCCGACTTGCGTTTGAACGCTAAGTTAACGTTAAAATGTCTCTCTAGACCCGAGTCCAGTACTCCCATCTTTCCTGTACCGGCGCCGCCCATAATGCTCCAGGATGCCATAGAGTACAAACGTTGTACACGCAGCCTTACCGAGGCTGTTTGATGCAAAAAAACAAACAAAACAAAAAACAAAAAAAACCACGCGAGGCCACCACGCTGACGTGGTGTTTATGGCAGAGATCTCTCAGCATCTCCCCACTGCCGGGCCTCAAAACGTTCGGCCCCTGGGAGGCAAAAAACCGGGCCGCAACCTGGTTTCACCGTAGAGAGAAGGAAACCCCGTGATCCCCAAATCCCAGCCTCGTGATAAACCAAAACACCATTCCCCACCGTACCACTAACTCCTGCCGAAGCCAAACGAAACAAGAAGCAGACTGGTCTTCATTACCATGAAGTTCTGGGCGTGCCTCCACTCGGGGCACGCCTCCATTTGGTATCAAACAAAATCATAAGATTGAAACAAGAAACATGAGAACATCATAAACTGGCCAAATCCCAAGCCAACTTCCTTGCCCCGAGAGTATTTCCGAACAGAAGTAGACAACCCCCAACTTGCTGCCATCGTGGACGGAATAATAAGGCGCTGCCAAGAAGATTAAAGAAACTACAACAGCTCTTTCACTAAGACAGAGCAGGCACAAGGGAGGACGAAGCAGCTGGGGAGGAAAGCAAATACAGAAGAAAAGTCAAATCTCACTGTCTCCCCTGAGTGACATCCCATTTGTGGCGGAATTTCTGGCGCTCAAGCTCGCAGGCGTTTCCACACTTGCTGCACACGTACCCGTCGACGTCGATGCTCACCCGGTGCGTCAAGCACTTGTTGCAGCGCCACCAGCGTTCGATCATTGGTTTGTTATTGCGCTCCGACCACCACCGCGCATCTGACGGCTTGCCTCGCACCGGCAGGTCTTCAAGATGCTGATCTCTGATATGATCCCTGAAGTGATCCTGACGGGAAAATGGCGAATCCTTTCGGGCGCATTTGCGATAGTCGCAGTAGTACGACTTATCCCCTTCTTGGTGGCTAGCCATGTGCCGCGCAAGATCCGCCTGTCTGGTGTAGCTCTTTCCCCGGCAGCCGGGGAACGTGCAGGGATGTTTTCCCTTGTCGACTGTGTCGTAGGCAGCCTGGGCCGCACCTGAGCCAGGACAACGGAGCTCCTGCTTCACTGCTTCAAGACAGAAGCCGAGAAGGTTGAAGCAAAACTGAAAAGCCTCGTCGTCGCTACTGTCGTCCCTTTTGATACGAAGGGCAAGCTGATAGGCACCTTCTTGAAGAATTGTCATCGCATTTTCGGGGGGTTGGGTGCCGTCAAGGAAGAACTCGTGAAGACACTCGAAGAGAACTTCGCGGATGGCCTTGCGTTCGCGCTCCGCTCGCCTTTTTGGAGCCCGCCGTCGGATTTTCTCGTCAGTTACGAACACACAGTCGACGGGCTGAGAGTTTTGTAAAGCGGCCAATGCCTGCTCGCTCGCTTGTCGGGCGGCCATCCCGACATCCACAATGATTGAATCGAAAACAGGGCAAACATCGTCTTGAGGTATATAGTCGTCCGTTGCACCGCCCGTATAGTGGAAGTCTGTCTCGGTATACTGGGGATCAGCCTCCGTATACTGGGGATCCGCCTCCGTATACTGGGGATCCGTCTCTGTATACTGGAGATCCGTCCCCGTATACGGGAGATCAGTCCCCGAGAGACTGATCTCGCCGTAAAAGGTCGTGTCTTGGGGAGGAGAAATGAAGTTGGGGTAGTCGGGGCATAGATGATCTTGACTCTGACCATCGCACAAGTTGCCCGAGGTCCATCCGCTGGTCGAGTAGGCCGTGGCATTGGTCCCATTGGACGCCGATCGATGCATGTCCGTTTCGGAAGACGTGCTACTGCTCCAGCTCGTTTGTGTCTGTGCTGAGAAGGATTTCCGCATGCCGACAGACTCCAACGGACCCGCGTCATAAGGAACGTCGAACGGATCCGCGTCATAGGCATAGTCGTACGAAGCCGCCTCATCCTCCATGGTGTACGCCATGTTTTGCAGGACCGGCCAGGCTAGATGTGGAAGAGGCGGCGGGTCGTTGAGGGGGATGTTGATACCGGCAAGCAACAAACTTATATGAGTTAGCACGGTTGCTCGAATGGGAAGTCGAGGAGGTATCTCATCTAGTACCTTGAATGGCAACTACCAGATGCGTTCTTGTGAGGGAAACGACGCTTTAAATGGGATGAGGCGGACGTCGGAAAAGGATCGGCGTGTCTCGCTCTACCGAGGGGACAAGTTCGGGGTATTTATCGTTCTTCAAGGCTCTATAGATTGCTGGGGTAGACAGCCCGGTATGGAGCGATGCAGGCGGAACGGCACTTCCTCACCTAGGTAAGGTGAGGCGGACGAACCTATGGGGGTAGTGATACGGAAAGTGCTCCCCGAAAACGACACTGGTAAATACCTCATCTGATTTGTGCAGAATAACTCAACGTTGAGCCATACTCGGGGCGTGGGAACGACCAGAGGGAGATGCTATGCCTCACGGGCCCTGCATGATAGGAAGCAGATTCCTCTCCGGGTCGAATTTGTCCGATACCCTCTTCTTCTGATTCTCCAGTTGCCGGTCGATACCTCACCGAAAGCCCATTTGGTCAACTCAGCACAAAAAGCGGGGGGAGGAACAATAGTTCGCAGCCATATCGCCCGGATGGGGGGAGCGGGCCCATGCCGACCACTACTCAGCCTTCGGTGTGTCGAGACTGAGGCTACCATGCAGCGTGCAGGAACCTGGGTACAAACAGAGTGCGGGTTGGCTGTACTGGAAGTCATTGACATCCAGCCTGGTGGTTTGGGAAGCTCTCGCCAACTGAGTTTGCTTATTGGCGGTCCTCTCGGGCTGTCTCAGAATAGTCCACGGAGTGGACTGAGAAGAGCATCATTGTCAATACCCCGAGCTCAGGGCGGGCGCAAGGCTCTGTGGCCTGGGTGGGATAAGGGAACAGTACCTGTAGCGGCAGCGAACCGGCTGGTCCAGAATCCAAGCCGCGAGGCTCGTGGCGCTTCCTCGACGTGGAGCCGGCAAGACACATGTTCGAACATCGGACACCCTCCAAAGGCAAGTGCGGATTCCAAGCGTCCTTCTCGGCGAACCAGGACCGCGACGTGCTTGGAAGCACAGTTTGCTCGCGAGGAGGGTTGCCGTTGCTGCCTGCTCCGCAAATCTGGGCACTGATAGGCTGCGGAGATGTGGTCTGCGACTTCCCGCTCACCTTGCAGCAAGGCTGATTCGTCAGTCGCTAACAATTTTCGGTGAGGACACTCGATGGCTCGATGCGCTGGTTTCAACCCCCACGACCTCCAACCTTGCCAGTCTCCTCAATGTGCAAATGTTCACCACCACGATGTGATATTAAGGTAGAGATTACCATCAATTATGCTGGCAATCGGGCGCGGGGCGCTCGCTTCCTGCTGCCACTCTTGCCCCTGCAGTTCGCCCGAAGGTTCGCCAAAGCTTCCATGCAGGATGAGGTTGCCTTTTTTCTATGCAATGCGGCAGCCGTGAAGCCGTGACGCGGTCGCACAGAGACCCATTTGTTGCCTTCTGGTCCGAGACGCACGATGCAAGGAGGGGATGCGACGACCAATCATCGCCCGATCTGAGCATCTAACTGCCCCTCCAAGTCAAAAAAACAGGGCTGACAGATGTGGGTTGACCTCCGCCTGTCGAGAGCCACGAGTTCCCGATCTGATGCCGACATCTCTCTCTTGTGGTAGGGAAGTGCTCCATCAACAATCGGACGCGCCCAGTCGTTCACCCTCCCTCCCGAGGCAGACTCACCTGGGCAGTTCTGGGATGTTTTGGCCCGTGGGACCCAGGGCATAATTCAATCCCGGTCGTCCATCCGAATCACCCGATGATGGACCTACAGATGAGGGAATGCACTTCTTCACAGATTCACAGGCGTCCGGCCAGCGAGACCATGAAGGTCTATTCTTAGCCCAAACAGTGAATCATGCCCCGGGGCATCGTGCCTTCCAAGATAACTATGGACCTCGGGAGACTCCACATCTGCCATAGAAACGCAGAAAGCTGCTTCTGTTTTTTCGCTACCAGGTAACCACTAACACTAAACACAACAAGCAGCCAAATCCCCAGTGTGCCCAAGTCTCGCGCCCTACTTGAGAGTGGCTGTATCAACACACATCGTCTTCCAGGAACCGATATGCAAACTTAAAATCTGCTTTCCTACGATTCATCCTGGAGCCAAAAGTCAGCATTATATCTCGGTTCCTCAAGATCGAGACGGCAGAGGTACTCACCATGTGCTCTCGTAGTCAAAGAAGCGGTAGGTTCCTTGTTCGTATTCCTCGGTGATAGCCTTGGGCTCCTCGTGGCGCTGAAACCACGTCTGATATTGCTTGTGGAATCTCCAACTTTGATCTTTCAGCGCCTTTGCTGCGAGATATTGTTGGTAGGTCCCCTGTTTGTAGTAAAAGACGTAGAACAGCGTGTCCGGGTCGATCCTCTGGTAGAGTCGCGGATCATCCAGAATAGTCAGCGGCTCTTGCGGGAACTGGTTGTGCGATATGTATACGTTCTCTGGTTGATAGCGTCGCGGGGGCTCGGAATCTAGCAAGTCTGGCTTCTCTGCTTCAGACAAGGTCTGCATTCTTCGGGTCTGTGCAGAGCTGAGCGTGGCGGGTCTATTCTTTGTCACCTCGAAGGATTCCATTAAATCATGCAGAGAAGATGGGAGATGGTAGATCGACTCTTCTTCTGCTTCCTCTTCTTCTATCAGCCGCCTGGCATTCGCAGCACCGTTTGTTTGTCCTGCAAGTTGCAAGTCAGCCGGGGTTAGTATTGCCGGATGGGTCGGAACTCCCAAACCTTTCGTCGTCTCCTGGTGTTCGGGCGCTGCTGATGGCGCCGGCGCTTTACCCCGCAACACGGTCTTCGTATCAGATTTCGCTGACAGCCCTGCCGAGAGAGTGCTGGTTGAGGAGATCGCTGATGGCGGGGGGATGTTGTTGGCGGGCCTCTCTTGAATCACTGGCTGTATCGACGTGGAACTTGGAGAGCTGGTTGTGCTGGCCTTTTGCTGGGTCAAGGTCGCAGGCAGTGGTGATATTCCAGTATTTGGTGTTGCCGATGGCGGTGGGGGTAAAGGTGCGATGCCGACGTTGTTCTTGTCGCTGGCAGCCGCAGCAGCCGCGGCGCTCGCATACTTCAAGCCTTCTCCGGCCGGTCTTGT
Source organism: Echria macrotheca (assembly GCA_030411725.1). Classification (NCBI taxonomy): domain Eukaryota; kingdom Fungi; phylum Ascomycota; class Sordariomycetes; order Sordariales; family Schizotheciaceae; genus Echria; species Echria macrotheca. The sequence goes on along the minus strand of MU839844.1, from coordinate 43,965 downwards.
TGGTACAGAGGCCGGCTTCATACCCGCATTCCCCCCGGGGCCGTTACTTATTGTCGGTAGCGGAGTCGTGTGTACCGTTGCAAGTGTCGGTAATGGTGACTTGAGCTGCGTCGAGGGACGCCGCCCAGCCGAACCCGCCGCAGCATCCGTCGTAGCACGCTGCTTGCCAGCTGCCACCGCCGTGGGTTTGGGATCAGCCTCGACGGCATCATCTTGTATCGACTGGTTGTCCTGTGATGACCCTTTATCGTTGTCTAGATTCATTCCGTAGACATCTCCCTCCTCTTGAAGGTCAAGGTCGTCGTACAGACCGTCATCTTCGATGAAATCATCGTTCATGCCGTCAGAGACGTAGTAGCGGATGCTTTCCTCTAGCTCGGTGACTTGTTCGGCCTCAACACCCCCATTCTCGAGAGAACGGCGGATAAGCTCCAATTTCCCTTGGTGCCACTTGTGCCGTTCGATGATCTGCTCAATTTGGGCCATCCGTTCCGCTTTGTGGCTTTGCCCTTTCCCCTTCTTCATCGTGGCCTGGATCGCTTCCCCCTCGGCTTCAAGAGTCTCTATTTGTTGTTCAAGTTCATCAACCATGCTGCTCAAAAACTCGCTTGCTTCCATCTTCGCTTGTTCTTTAGGGTCGAGTTTGGCTGCCGCTGACAATCCTTCTTTCGAGTACGCCTTGGTTTTCATGGCCTTTTCTACCGCCTTGAACCTTTCCATTTGCTGCGCTCGCGTTAGCCGTCACGACAGATTATATCCTGAGCGAGATATATCGGATCGACAGACCGTCTCAATCAACCGTCGGTGCTCCTGCAGCGGGCCCTTGTCCTTGATGTCGTTGCTGGCCGCCCATGTCTTTATCTGATCTCGCATTCTCTGGAGTTTCTTGATTTCCCGTTTGAGTTGGTCCTCAAGCTTATCCTTTTGCGCCGGGTTGTTGGACTGCTCGATTTTCTCGTAAATAGCATCGAATTCGGCGACTCCTTCGTGGACCTTTTTGAAGCACTTGTCTACTTCTTGCTGAAGCTTGCGTGCCGCCATCCTGTCGGTATTTCGCCGGCGCGGCGATTCTGAAGGGACTGAATGCGAATGTGGATACGTTGCTCTCGGGAGCTGGGTGACACTACCCTGACGGAGTTGACAACGGGAGACGGAATGGAGGCGGGTGCCTGGATCGAGCTCTCGATTAGCTTAGGGCAACAAGATAGAAAAAGGAAGGCGCAATGGGCAGACAACAGATGAAGTACCTAGGTAGATCTCCAATACTCGGGCGCTGCTCGGCTCAGTTGCTGGAGGGAGTTGATGTGTTTGATGTAGGTCAATCGACGCTCGCGGCAAACACCAGATCAGACCGTGCTTCAGCTTTCAAGATGGAAGGCGCGCGGCTGATCTCCGAGCAGCGTGGGACAGACCTCCGTAAGTACCTCTCTATCACTCCTGATAAAGTGGCCCACTCTTTCTCTACTAAAAACACATCAGATAGGTCGCAACCATACGTTCGCATTTGTTTTGCAGTCCCAATATGCTTTTGAGATGTTACAACAAAGTATCACTGCGCTGGGAAATATTTGCAGTGACTATGAGGTTCGGAGCTCCATGTTGCTATCAACATCAAATAGTATGGTACACTGGAGGCATCGACAGGGCCCAGGAATCGACGACCCACATCTGCCGTCCAATAGCTGGTGACGAGAAACCTTGAAGATTTAGGATCCAATATTTTTATAACCAGGCGATGGCCTATTGTCTGTCTCGGTTCGCTCGTTCGGTCCATCTGATCGACGAATAACAAACATCGTGTCTGCTTCGGAAGATTCGGCATTTGAAGAAGTGGTCTGCAAAAATGAAGGGTCAGTGGTTGGCATCAACACACCACACGTCTGTTCCTTGAGCCATGCTTACATTTCTGGTGCAGCAATCCTTCAGAGGGTGATATCCGCGTCTGTCACGGTGGACCAGCAGGTAGTTTCGTCGATCGGTAAAGGTGTTGTAGTGTTTGCAGCAATGGCGCCGGGCGACACGGAGAAAGAAGCAGCGTCCCTGGCCTCGAAGATTCTCAAGCTGAAGTTGTGGGATGACGAGTCGGGCGGCAGGGTACGAAACAGGCCACCTTATTAGCGCATCGCTCTAATGGCACGGTGCGGTAGTGGAAGAGAAGCGTCCAGGACATCACTGGTGAAGTCCTCTGCGGTGCGTGCATGGAGACTCATTCGCGCAGCGCTCTGACGGATGACCACAGTTTCGCAGTTCACACTTCTCGCCTCCACAAAAAAGGGAAATAAGCCAGACTTTCATGGTGCCCTGGGAGGCGATGAAGCCCGGGATCTGTACAGGTGCTTTTACAGCAAAGTCCAAGATGGCTATGATCCCGAGAAGGTGAAAGATGGTGTTTTCCAAGCCATGATGCAAGTTGCCCTTGTCAATGATGGACCGGTATGGGCGTACTTCCCCGATTTTCCTTGGCGATTCGTTGACAGAGAAAGGTTACTATTGAGATAGTAATGGAGCCCAAGCCTCCAAAGCCCGGAAAGGAGTCGAAGCTGAATGAGCCATAAGCTCCAGCCTCGTGGATGAACTGCAGATCACCATCTTCAGGATAGAGTCGACCAGCCACCGGCATAAGACCATTTGACTTTGTAGATCAAACTATAGATGTGAGTATAACACAGTCGCTGGCCTTAGTCTCGTGAAATCTCACACTTTAGCGGGTCTTATCTCCCCAGAGATACGATGCGCAGCCCACAGCCTCTTTCGGTGAGGGATGTTGTGCGTGCTCCATACCATTGCTCACTCGAGATCAAGTTTACTAGCGTGAGTGATACAACATGTCTCAATCAGACCACTTAGGTATACTGCTTCTGATTTGTGTGCTTATCTATGTGGTTGGTTTGAACACCATCGTTGTTTTGCTCTGATGAGTTAACCACTAACATAGTTACTCCTCAGTTGAACCACATGTTTTCTCCACCGAGCCTGCGCACTGGCTGGCGCACGGTGTCGCTACGGGCCGCTCCCAGTCGCTTGGAGCCTTGGGCGGTGCTGGACCTCAGCCCCGGAGCTCAGCTTGCCTGCCCCACCATTTCGAAGGTTCACGAAACTCGCTGTGCTTCCCCCACCTTCCCTTGTTTGGTGTATCCTCTCCTGAGCTTCCAAAGGTGGTTTCCAAGTTCAATTCAGCAACGTTTAAACCTCCTTTCCAAATTACACCAATTGACCAAGTGAAAACCGCATACTTCCACACCTCAGCTGCTGTCGTGTAATCCTGAGCAATAACTAGCTACCCCGCCTTTTGACACGGTACTTGCTCCCTGGTGCACTCGCTCAACAACGCTGTTCTGTGGCTAACATTTCAGGAAGCAGGAATCGCTACAAAAGCAAGCAGAATGGCTACTGACGAGGCTAAGAAGGCCCGCAGCCGTGTCTTTTTCGACGTCACAATCGGTGGAAAGCCGGCGGGCCGCATCACGTTCGAGCTCTTCGACGATGTCGTCCCCAAGACAGCCGACAACTTCCGTGCCCTCTGCACCGGCGAGAAGGGTGTGGGCAAGATGGGAAAGCCCCTCCACTACAAGGGCTCCATCTTCCACCGTGTGATCAAACAGTTCATGGTTCAGGGTGGTGATTTCACCGCCGGCAATGGCACTGGAGGCGAGTCGATTTATGGCGCTAAGTTTGCCGACGAGAATTTCGACCTGAAGCACGACCGTCCATTCCTCTTGTCCATGGCAAACGCTGGTCCCGGTAAGCAAAATCCCCAGATCCCCTAGGCCATATAAATCGATGCGCATAACTGACTCGTTGCGACCATGCAGGCACCAACGGCTCGCAGTTCTTCATCACCACCGTACCCACCCCCCACCTCGATGGGAAGCACGTTGTTTTTGGCGAGGTCGTCAGCGGGAAGTCGGTAGTGCGCCAAATCGAAAACCTTGATACCCAGGCCGACAAGCCTACCAGGGATGCCGTCATTGCAGACTGCGGTGAACTCTCAGGCGACGCGGCCATCCAGGCTGATGTCAAGGTCGCGGATGCCTACGGCGATGAATACGAGGACTTCCCGGAGGACGAGGCGGGCGAGCTCTCTGCCTCCAAGATTTTGAAGATTGCGGGTGACTGCAAGGAGTTTGGCAACAAGGCGTTCAAGGCTGGTGAGCTTGGCAAGGCTCTCGAGAAGTACCAGAAAGGTCTCCGCTACTTGAACGAGGATCCCGACCTGGAGAAGGAACCTACGGATACTAAGGAGAAGATGGACGCGCTGCGTGTCTCCCTCAACAGCAATGCCGCCCTTATGAATATGAAGCTAAGCGCCTGGCAGGATTGCATCCGAGCCGCAGACAACGCGCTGGCTGTCAGCAGTATCACAGACAAGGACAAGGCCAAGGCGCTCTATCGCCGTGGCTTCGCTCAGGTGCGTGTCAAAGACGAAGACGCGGCTCTCAAGAGCCTGGAGGAGGCTAAGAAGTTGGCCCCGGATGATGCGGCCATCACCGCCGAGCTCACCGCCGTCAAGAAACTGGCCAGCGCGCGGATTGCGAAAGAGAAGGCCGCGTATAAGAAGTTCTTCCAGTGAACGGAGATCTTTCCGCCACACAAGGTCGTTGAATCCGGGTATCAAGCCTGGAAGCGGCAGATGAGGCATGGCTTGTTGAATGTCCGGATGGGCAAGATCGAGTCAGTTGAGATTTCTAGGGAAGCCCGGCTCGGGTAAGAATGGGTCCAGCCATCACCTTGTAGATACCCAAAACCGTTTTAGGCCATGGATAAATGCGAAAAAGAGACATGAGCATTCAATCATGTCCAAACCTCACCGCTCGACCGTGACTGCACTGGTTCAAAACTTTCCATTGTCTTTTACTTGTTCAGCTATCTTATCTGCATCGTCAGATGAAGAAAAGTAGGGGAATGGGTAGGTAGACAGAGTACCCGGGAAGCTAGGCATATATTGAGCGTCCTCGACGTCCACAAGAAGGCCAGCCGCCAGCGCCCATATTCCTTCCCCGCGGAGTAGAATTCCAGTTGGGAGTCCCATGGCTTCTTCACTCCGAGTGACCAAAATTTCTGCTCGGATCCCTGATCCTCTCGCTGACCCTTTCTCTCTCGTATTCCTTCTCGTGGTCTCTGTCACGGTCCCGCGCAACAGGCGACGATGCGTCAGGCGACGCTGTCCGTGTCTTCCGTATGAAGCCGCTCAGAAACTTGCGCGGGTGCATGCCGTTCCGGAGCCCACGAACCGTGCCCCCATGGTTAGAGCGGTGGTCGCTGCCCATCGAAACCTGGCGGGACGATCTCGGCTCGTGAGCGTGCCGGCTTTCGCGGCTGCTCCCAAACGGGCTGTGGGCTTCCATCTCGCTGCCCGATGATCCTGGCGGACGCAGCTCGGCTTCGGATCGGATGATCGGGCTGCTACGCGACATATTGAGCGTATCGGCGACGCTCAGCCGATCCAAGGCATCTGTCAAGGCCATTTGGTCCTCGGTCATCTGGCTCGCCGTCTCGGCGAGGCGAAGGCTCTCGATTCTTGCATAGCACTCCATGGACCGCTTTTGGAGCCCAGCGCAGAGCGTGTGAAAGGTGAGGAGGTCACCATCGAAGTTTTGCGATTCGGTGGCAGAGTCCGGGTGAACATCGGTCCACAGTTTCACCAGGGCGGCGAAGTTCCGTGCGTGGTCGACGAGGTACGGAAGCGAGGGGAATCCTTCCCGCGCCATTGGTGATAACCTGCCCTGAATGGTGATCGGGGTGGAGTACGACGCGGGCACCGATATATTAACGCGCTCGGCAGGGATAGAGCAGACGGCATCGAGAAAATCCTTGACGGACTGCCGCTGGGTCCCGATGAACCTGTTCATCGGCTCCATCCAAGTCTCCTTCTTGCCAATGGTAGACAGGTTGACAAGCGCCTGCAGACCCTTGGCGATGAGAGTGAGAGTACGTTGAGCGCGTGGTTGCGGATGGTCACGGAGCAGGCCAAAAAGCTTCGGGTTCAAAATAGCCGGGCAAATGAATCGCAGAAAAAGAAAGCCCGAGACGGATGTATATGATACTGTGCGCAAGAAATCCCCGTACCGATCTTCGGCGGCAGCACGGATGTACTTGAGTATGTGCCGGAGTTCGGGCGGCAGGCGCGCGGCGGACGCCGTAATGGACTCCCATATCTGGGTAGTAAAGCCGATGAGCAAATCCCAATGCTGGTCGAGATCATCGCCGTGCTGCAGCTTGCCGGGATCAACTTCGCAGTTGGGGTTGGTGTCATTGATCTCGATTATCTTGTCGGCCAGGGTGTCTTCGAGGTACTCTTTGCCTAGCCGACGCATGTGGAACTCCAGAGCCTGTGTAAGTAACGAGTTTCCGCGAAAGAGGAGGTTCGCCTCGCCTTGCAGCGACTTGCCCATGTCGCGGACAATCTGCTCACGGTCACTCGTGGATTCCATCGAGTCATTTGATTTGAGCCTCCGGCTGAAGCGAGGCTTCCTCGTCGTCGACTGGCTTCCTATGCCGTCGATTTCATCCTCGATCATGTTCATCAACCAGTCGGTCGCTTTTCCCGAGACCTGGAAAATGTTGATGAATATCTCGGCCACTCGACGCAGGTTTCCTGGCAGGGCGCTGCTGATCTGGGCCGTCAACCCAGCGCTGAATCGATGCAAAAGCTCGGATAAGGGCTTGTAGTGCTCAGAAAGAAGCACAACAAGCTCGTCATGGCGAACCTTCAATAACATGGTGCCGATGGACTGCTGTCGGTCGTCATAGACATGGAGCCATTGCTCATGATCCTTCCCCCGATCCAGGTGGTGCAGTGGGATATCGACGGAGCCGCACAGTATTTCCGTCAGGCTACCAGGCTTCGGCATGCCAAGCGTAGCTTGCAGTTGGTGCGTGAAGCTCTCCGGGCTGCTGTCTACTCTCTTTAGCAGCACGGAGAGATATGGTAGAGCCGCTGGGAGATCGGTAAACTCGCAGTCCTCTCGCCAGAATGGATTCTTGGTATCCATCTTCGTGGTTGTCCTTGCGCGCACCTCACCATCCAAGATGACCTCGGCTAGATAGTTACCCGCGGTATATCCTCGACTGTGACGCTCGACAAACGCAGACTCTGACCCGAGGGTTGGGGGGCGAATCTTGGCCTCCGTAACCCTCACTGATATCGTCTTTTCGACCCGAAATACCTCTCCGTCGGGCTTCGCGGTGAGGTCTGCCAACTCGTACAGTGAGCCTCCATCCCCTGGACCCAGGCCGTAGATATCAGGGACTGTGAAGGCCCTGAGCAAGACAAACCAGACTTCAAAAAGAACTCTGGATTCCAGGGAAATGTATATGGGCCGGAGGAGCGACAGCTGCGTCGCCTTGGAGGCGTACGTTGGGAAAATGGCGATGCAGTATTCCTCGTCCAAGACCGTCCTGTCCAGCTGTTGGATGGCTGACCTTGCGAGCTGGGGCAGCTCGATAACGGAGAGTAAGGTTACGTCGTTTTCCGTCATCAGTTTGAGTTGACCATTATCCTGTAGAATGCAAGACACTCTTCGCCACGAGGTGTAGGAAGGTCGCAGGTCGCGAGCGGGCGGTTTTCTCCCGACAGCCTTGGGCGAGGTAGCCACACCCTTATCCCAGAGATGGACCTTTCCCACTTTGATAATGGATGCCTCTCTGAGCCCGGGCGACGAGACGCGGCGTCTAACCTCGGCCCTTGCAGGTCCACCCGATTGCACCGCACGCACCGCAGCGTGTCTGGTATTTGCCGGCCGTAGCTGCTGCCAACAGAGAAAAGCGGCCAGCCACAAATCCATCTCTCCGCCCAGCTGCGGACGCAAATTCAGGGTGACATTGAGGTGCGGGCTGCTGATCTCGAGGCATCCCTGACTCTTGTCCATGGTGTCTACGGGACACACACGGCAGCCGCGTAAGTCTGAGATGAGCGGTGCGTGAAAGGGCCCGTTTTCGCCCGAATCGAACATCAGACTGCCCTTCTCGTCCTCGATGTAGCAAATCCCGCTTACCCAGGGGCCTCCGGGTTCCCGCTGGTACTCGACCTCGCCCCGCATCCTCCCACACAAGTTCTTCATCAAGAGCAAGACTTTGTTGGCATCGTTTGTTGGAATGGGGAGAGGAAGAGAGTCAATGGACGGTGACGGCGACAACAGAGGTGATGTTGGCCGCGAAGACGGCCGTTTGGTCAGCCGACTTCGGGTATTCGATGTCTTCCTTTCCTTTGTGAGGGGCACAGCGGCCGATGGTTGCAAATCGGAGGGCCTGTGCAACTCGAGGGAGGGTGGCTGAAGGGATGGGAGTCTCAGATCATCGGTTGCAGTGTGAGATCCCGGTGACGAGAAGGATCCCACACGCTGGCGATGTTCCAGCGCCGATGCAAACTGTTGTCGAAAAGCCCCGTCCATGGTGCGCGTCCGGGGCCGAAATGGTGGCGGCCGCGGAAGTGGACTAGAGGATGCGCTGTCGAGAGACGGACTGAACGAATCAGCAAGCGGTAATCCTTGGCGCCTGGTCGGCAAGCTCCCAGGGAGTCCGATGTTCGCTGCTGCTCCTCCGGTCGGTATCGTCCGAGGCGACATCTGGGGGGACACAGTCCCAAAGCTGTGCGGTGCTTGAGATGCTGCTCTCTCCATCGCATCCCGTGCGACGTCGGCCGGCTCAGGTGTGACGGCCCTGACTGTGCTCTGCAGGTTGACACCAGGGCGAAAGGCTGTCCGCAGGTTGCTCGTCGACACCCTCTCCATGCCGCGCGGCGGAGGTGATTCGGCCAAAGGGGGCAGTGGTGTGCTTTGGACCGGCCGCGAGGGCAACGGCGGAGGAGCGCTGTTTGGCGCACCGCCCTCGTACCTGCCCTCCATATCTAGGGGTAGAAGGCTGAAGGGCGAAGAGGCGGCCGCATCTAACACCAACCACAACAAGATGAAGGCCGAGACTGGGGCCTCGAGTGTTGCTCTGCGGCTCAACACCCGTCGACGGCGGGACCGACGACCCTCTCGTCCAACAACACAGTCTGCCCAACCCTTGATAACTGAGTCGACCTCTCAACGCTTCTCGCAATGGCAAAGTTTTTTCGATCCCTGTCCCGGTGATCTTGGCTTTCAACGAGGCCCAGCACCATTCCACATCGCCAACATGAATACTCTCTGCCAATGTATACATAAGCGGGTGCCCCGCGTCGCCGGAGTCGAGGGGATAGAAAGGAAGATCGCGGGAAGCCGGCGGCTGTCGAGGAAATAACCAGCTCTGCGGTTCGAACGGATGAGCGACGACCGAACAGCGCTGCGACTTGAAAAGGTGGTCAAGTTGGTCGGATTTAGCAAACGACCGTGGAAACTCGAGGGCGCGGGGCTGTGACGGCGAAGAAGTGCATCATAGGGCGGACGCGGCAGACAAAAGCCGCGCACGTATGTAGAATATGGAACCCGCGACGCGGGATGGAGAGTATATGTCTGTGTGACGATCTGAGGTGTGGTGACCGCGGCGCGGGGAGGAGGTTGTTCGTACCTACACAGAACGCCACCAAGACCTGGAAAGCATGGGGCAAGCGACAGATTCAGATTGCTAACCAGCGGAAAGGGTGCCGCTGCGGGCCAGCGTGGCCCGTCCGGTAGCTTACTCGGGGCAGTTTGTGGAGGCACGGCACTAACTGAAGTTGGTAACGTTAGCTAGTTACCCCAACTGATTTTACATGCAGTGGAACGGCTTTTGCCGTGACAGCTTGGCGAGGAGACGAAGAAGACTCGCGGAGAAAGACTCAAAAGTTTTCATAGTTTCATAAGCGGCCTCATATCCTGGACCAAGCCTTCACGCAAGCATTTAACTGACCGTCAGTCTGCTGATCAGATAGTAAGGTAGGGGGAGGGGACGAGCAACTGCTGGTTTTATGGTGGTTTCCGTCTGTGAACATAGGTAGGTAGGTAGGTACCTTGGCAGGCCACCACATGCAGTTTCAGGCGGTTTATAGGCCTGTTTCCCCCCGCAAATACACTGTAACTGAAAAAAAGCGCCTCTCATCAGAAACCCTCCCCAGACATGAGGGACCGTCCTCCTCCATACCAAAGCGCTCCGCATCGAGCCTCCAAACCACGCTCTTGGCCTACAATCCACTCGCCGACGAAGTCCCCATCACTGACATCCCAGACTTCGTCTTCAAGCCATTTGTTGATGGTGTCGATGGTGCGAATCCAATGCCTGCGCAGCTCCGGAGTTGCATGGTCGTCCTGAGTGAGATAGCGTCCGAGGGTGATGTGAGCACTTGGCACCACGTATCTGGACCCAACCTGTACACCTGCGTCCTGCACAATTCCGAAGGCATCGCGTCGAAGATGGTGATATGTGTATCCATCGGCCTCGGCTGACCCGAGCTTGGCTCCCTGTTTGGACGGTGGCTGGATCGGCCCTGGAGTGAGCAGAGTCTCCCCGGCGGCAGGTAGAAACGAAAGGGCAAAGGCAGAAAGATCATATGAGATCCATGGTTTTACCAAACGCGAGCGACAGTTGAAGGTGAGATTTGTCAAAGCTGGGAGTCCTGGGCGAATTTGGGATACCAGGTCCTCAATCTCCTCTGACGTTCGAGCAAAGGCAATCTCCAGCGTGGTCAGGTGCATGCGGTGAATAGGCATAAGCCACAGATCCAGAACGCGGAAGCCAGTTAGTCCTAGGTCCCGTTTCTAACTGCGCATCGCAGCAGGCCAGGGAAATCACGCAGTGGTAGTAGACTTACTGGGGGCCGCATCCTTCAGAAGGTTTTGCAGATGAGCGGCAAGCTTCACGATATGGTTAGGGGGCCTCGCCCAGAAAACTAGACAGTTGCGCGGATCGTAGAATCCAGGTTCAATGGTCGGGTCTTCGAGCCGGAGGAGGAAAGGATCAATGATCAGTTCCGTGAAATCAGACGACAGGAATTTATCTCGCTGCTGAGCATTCCGAGCGGTTCGATGGACAGAATACAGCGACTGGATCTCTGCCTGGAAGAGCAATGTTAGAATTCAAGACGAGCTCAACAGTCCGGGTCATCAAAGATGAAGTGAAATGCAGTGAAGACTGCTGGCCATCTTCTCTTACAGGACGGCCCTGGCAGACATTAATCAGGGCTTCGTAAGGATTCTCGCCAGGACTGAGCTCAACGCCTGACAAGTCCTCCAACTTGTTCTTGATATCCGTCAGCTCCAACTGGGATCCCATTGTGTTAATCCAGTCCCGATTTCACCAAATCCGAAAGAGCAGTTCGTGGGATTGGGGAAAAGGATGTCAATTGCGAGTCTGGTAGTAGTTAAAGAGGCCGTTGTGGCACCATCAAACGAGGAAACACGGACCCCCCGATTTCGCAGCGGTTGGGATGACGCCACACTCTTCAGCCACATCCCTTTCATTGATGGCACCCAGCTTCGCCACCCCCTGACGAGATAAGTGCCTGTTTACATGGCGCTCCAGGGCGATTACAGCCGGCAGTTCCTTAACAGGTAGAGGAGTCAGCTGCACGAATATGCTCCTAGACCCAACTCATAACTGTTTTGAGATCATCAACCCGGGCTAGGTCTTTATGTGATCCTGTACTGATGCTGAAAGCCACCTGTTTTCTGGCAAACAAGATACCATTGACATTGTACGGGGCGATATTGCTCTTATATCACAGCGAAGCAAAGGTGTCTCGTAGATCCTTGAGGAGGATTTCTTTGGGCAAAGTCATCAAAGTTACCTAGGTAGGTAAGTCAAGGTACATACTTGCCTCGCACTTTAAATAGCCAACTACATTCACTAGGTAGCTACAAGTCCACCTATGGCTAAACCGAGACGCCCTTGGTTGGCTGGCTTCTATTCACATCCTGTTTCTTGAAAACACTGAACTTTGAATCTCATAGAGCCCATGGGAAGGTGAGGACTGGTTCCGCAGTGGTCAGTCAGAGCACCAGAAAACCCCGGGACCCCCGCAACGAAGCAGTGAATGGTTCCAGTCGCATACCATCCCACCATCTTGATAGAACCCCCGAGGAGTCCTCGGACTAAAGTATGCCTCTTCATAGTCCACCGTGATGAAATCTTGAGGGTACCCAGTCATAGTGATGTGATCTTTAACAAGTCCAGAGGCTGGAGTATGTCTGGTCTTTCCGGGGTCTTCCGTGATGAATTTGCCGTGGACATCGGCGTTTCTATCAGTCCCGGCGGGCCCGCCGCCAAACATCGTGAGCGCCCGTATTAGTCGGCGAGGGCACAACCCTCGTTGATATCACGACTAATACCGCCGATCGTATTTGTCGAGGATCGGCCTCCGGTCTGGGCCACAGTAATTTCTTTTCAAAACCCCTCGCCTCTCTTCCACAATCGCTCTTCTTTTCTTCCTCCAAGCAAGATCGTCCAGTCCGCAAGACCACTCCGTACCCATCTCCCACAGTCACAACACCACAGCCAAGTTGAAACTGTTTCTCTTCCGTTCTCTGACTCTTCTTTTCTTGCTGCCACGATCTTGCTAGTGGTCTTGTTTGATCTCGCGTCCTCTCTCTCCTCGGGGAAACAGATTGAAAACACCAGAAATCTCCCTTCGCCGTCCGTCAAGCCGGCGATCTTCTCATCAAGTCGCCTCACCTTTAGATCCAGATCAGGTATGCGCAAACTCTCTTTCTCTCCCCGCCTCTCTCTCCCTCTATCTCGACCTCTGCCTCTCTCTCTCTCTCTATCTGTCTTTCCGTCTGTGTGTGTCACGGCCGCCCTCTTCCGGTCGCAGACACCCATCACTTGGCCTTTGTTTGCTCTCAGGCGGTGGCCCAGAGCAACGCGCTCCTCTGGTCAGTTTGAATTAATCTCGATGGTACCTGGTATCCATGAACCCTCACAAATCTTGTGGTCTCGCGAAGTTCTTGGTACTAATCTGACTCGTACTCGTGTTGGCAGCGCGATTTGATAGACTTTGACACAATTTCCTCCGTTCAGATACAAGAATCGAGGATATTTCTCGATTTCCGCCAAGTAAGTCAAGGTTTTTTCTTCTTCGGTTCAGTAAATTGCGCCTAGGCTAACCTCTATTGCTCAGGTGCTGAATTTAAAGCAGCTTCAGACAGCAAAGCATATAGCTCAGTTGTCGTACAGTCGCAGATCAGCTCTCCAATCAGATTCTGTCTCGATTATCCATCGGTAAGAGCTAGTCCCAGACGTCCGTTCTAGGTTCCAATCTAACTTGTACAGAAATGCCGCCCAAACCGAACAAAGGCGGTGGGGCCAAGAATAGGGGCCGTAATACTAGGAATGGTCTTCGGCCTAAGGAGCAACGAGAGAGAGCTGCCGAGCAGCGCAGGAGAGCGAGAGAGCAAGAACAGAGAGACAGGGATGCTTCCAGCGGTGTCCCTCAAGGCGGGCATGGCTCAAATCCCTTGGCACCTCTTGCCGTCAGTCAGCAGTCTTTGCCCTATCCTGGGATGCCTGCTCCCGCTCAGGCGATGCCTGCTCCTGCTCTGGCGATGCCTGCTCCCGCTCAGGCAATGGCTGCTCCCGCTCCAGCGATGCCTGTGCCTGCTCCGGCGATTCCTGCTCCTGCGCATGCGATGCCTTCTTACAATACCGGGACGTCTCAGCCAGCCAATTTCATTGAGCCAGCTATCGGCACGTATCAAGGCGGAGCTTATAACCATGGCTATGCCGCCCCTGGCCCTTTCGTTGACCCGCCCGCCGCCACGCGTCCAACCCACAGCTATGACGCTGGCAGCAATTACCCGGATATCTGGACGCCTCAGACAGAAGTCTCTCCTCAGACAGGCGGTCCCGAGGTTCAAAATGAGTGGCCTGGTTACCAGCATGAAGAGCAGCCTGGCAGAGAGCATCTTGTACAGCAGCAGCGTTACCAGCAGCAGCAGCGTTTACAGCAGCAGCAGCTTTTCGAGCAGCTTTTCCAGGCGCCGCCTGTTGAGAATCAATATGTGCAGAATCCTGTGCCGCAGCAGGCCCCCGGGCAGCAAATTTTCCCACAGCAACCTCACCAGGCACAGCGTGTCCAGAATCACCCTGCGCAGCAGTATCCAGCACAGCAATATCCGTATCCTGTACCGCAGCAGGCTTCCCAGCCTCAGATTCCCCGACAGCAGCCTCCCCAGGCAGAGCGTGTCCAGAACCCCCCTGCGCAGCAGCATCCTGTACCGCCGCAGGCTTTTGAGCTTGCCGAGAATCAGCATCGTGAACAAGAGGCTAGCGGAGAGCGTCCTAGCACCCAGCATTCTGACGGTCAGCTACCCGACGGAGACCAGACCAGCAGTCAAAATCAGCGTCTTAGTATGCAGAACCAACGACCTGATGATGAGCAGCCCGGTATCGACCGTTTATCCAAGCCGCTCGTCCGGCCTGAGGACATGGCTGAGGACTTGATCCTTCGACACAACCCCGAGATCATGGGTAAGCTGCAGAAAAAACCCGTCAAGCTCCATGTTGCGACTCTGTGTTCGGGCACCGACGCACCCATCATCGGTCTGTCCCTCTTGAAGGAAGGATGCATGTCTGTTGGCAAGGGCGCCGTCATAGACTTTGTCCACCATTTTAGCTGCGAGATAGAGCCGTTCAAGCAGGCCTTCATTCGGAGGAACCTGCCGCCGGATACTATCATCTTCCGTGATGTTGTGGAGCTTGCCACCAGTACCGATGGAACAGCGTAAGTCCCCTGTCCCATTGAACCCTTATGCGCGTCCTATCTTTCAGTTGGCTAACTTTGTCGTAGTACCGCAGCAGGTGGCCACAAGGTTGCCATTCCGACTCAAGAACTCGATATCCTTTATTCAGGCACTTCGTGTGTGGATTATTCGACGCTTAACAACAAAAGAGGGGAGTTGATGGCGGTTGAGAGGCTTCTCGCCTCATATAACAAGAGCGCGGAGCCGCCCATGATCATGATCGACCAGTCGTTCGTCGCTACAATACAGCAGGATGTCCAACTGATCCGAGACCAAGTCGGCGCCGCCGGAGAGTCCAGTCGGACATTCTTGTCAGCGCTGAAGCTCATCGTTGATCGCCGTCCAAAAGCAATCATCATGGAAAACGTCAGCGGGGCCCCCTGGTCGATGTACCAAGATTTTATATTCCCGAAAATTGGCTACGCTGCAAAGTTCGTCACTCTTGACAGCAAGAAGTATTATGTCCCGCAGACTCGGCAACGAGGATATCTTGTAGCCGTCGACTCCACCCGCATTACCAGCACCATGGAGGGTTTGCCCTTGGACCAGCCAGAGGACCGCGCAGCCACCGCTATGAAGCTCGTCAATCTCTGGGCAAAACTCATGGAGGAGAGCGCGCGCCAGGCGTCAGCCCCGGTTACGGCCTTCCTAAAGCCTGATGACGATCCTTCCACGATCCAGTCCAGGGCGGAAATGGAGACCAAGCAGGCTAGCCGGTCTTCTAGCAGCTGGGATAGTTGCAGTCTGCGTCATAGTGAGATCCGTGCCAGGTACGGACTCGAGGAAGGGTGTAATCCCTTCAGCAAGAAGGTCACGCGAGGAGGCAGGGCCATCTTCCAGCAGTTCCCGTATGACTCGTGGCGTGGTTACTGGGAAATCCAGCCAACGCGTGTCAACGACCTGATGGACATTTCGGTTGCTTGGGGTCTGAAGCAAAAGGCTGATATCCGCTTCAAGCCAATGTTGCTGGACGTCAGCCAGAACGTCGACCGTCAAACTCTAATGACATCGACCAACCCCTTCAACAGAATCGGTCTTATAGGCTGTATCACACCTTCCGGCCAGCCCATTCTCTCGAACCGCGGCCGTCCCTTGACCGGCACTGAGGTCATGGCCCTCCAAGGAATGCCCGTCGACCGCATGACGCTCTCGACCGAGACACAGGCCCAGCTGCAAGATCTTGCTGGTAACGCAATGACAGTTACTGTGGTGTCCGCG
The DNA here is from genome assembly GCA_030411725.1 of Echria macrotheca. Taxonomy (NCBI): domain Eukaryota; kingdom Fungi; phylum Ascomycota; class Sordariomycetes; order Sordariales; family Schizotheciaceae; genus Echria; species Echria macrotheca. Next base: position 28,114 of record MU839844.1, on the reverse strand, counting down.
GCTACAATCTCCTTGCTCCTCGCCGCTGCCGCAATCCAGCCTGATCTTTTCACCGCCCTTCCTCCTGGTGATGCCATCTTCCCGGCCGCGTATATGAATCAAGTCGACCCAGGCACACTCAAGGATGCGGAAGGACCCAGGAAGATGATCCATCTAGCAGATTCATGGGAGCCAATCCTCGACGTGGTGAGGGTGTCGTGTCGCATCTGTTTCTGCCAGAATACCGTCATCCCCCGGAAGCATGGTCACCACTGGCTTTCCTGTCAAGACTGCGGAGCGACTGCCTGCTCAGAGTGTCACGGCAATCCTGAGCACAACTATGTTCCAGACGCAGAGCTGGAGATCAGGCACCTGGGTCAAGGCGCCAAAGTGGAGCTTCGTAAGCTCCTGCCAGACAGGCTGGTACTCGCTCCCCTGCCAGACGTCGACCAGCTCCTAAGGGAAGTCAAGGAAGATGCATACCGCGAGGTTGTCGGCCAGATTCTCGGCCAGGAGGTAGTCTATTACCTTGACGCCATCCACATCACCGGCGTCGTAACGGTATCATACAAGGCGAAGCAGAGTCTTGTTCGAGTGGTGATGACGGGTAACGCCGCGGCCATTTATATCATGGTGTGCCCTAGCCACGACAGACGCGCCGAGCTGATGAAGATACTGGACATAGACTACCAGCCCATCGCGCGCGTGCTGCTGCAGGGTCAGTGGAATCGCTTGCCCAGGTGGTCTGTCTGGGTGCACCAGCGCCAGGACTTCACGGTGCCCGTCAAGGTCCACGACGGCGGCCGGTTGGAGGTTGGGCATTTCCAGCCAAAGCACAACCTCCAAGGCGTCGTCGCTTCGCACATGCGGCACATGGACGAGGTAGTTTGCGGGAGCTACTCGCCCAGGCCAAACTGCGGGACGCCGAGAGACGCCCTGATGGTCAAGGACAACGGCGGCGACGGCAAGAACCATGGCCGGGTCTTCCTCATGCTGCACCCAACTCCGCTCGGCCGCCCAGAACACGACTCGTTCGTGTGGACGGCCGATGCGCGAAAGCATGAGGTGCATGAATACCGCGAGGTATTCATGCACGTGAAGCCCGGCGCCTTCGTCGCCGATGTCGATGCGGCAGGCTCCGAGCCGCAGACCATGGACGTCTTTTGGCCGGGCTACTGGAGGACGTCGGCCGGGCCCGATACCTTGTCGGATGGATCGACGTGGAAGCGGACCAAGGTCGCTTGGGGTGTTGCTGCCGGCAGGATCAGCGATGGTACTGCCGTGGTGGTGCTGGCCAAGGTCACGGCTGGGCTCCGGGATTTCCCCGAGCTCAATGCATCACGGATGCTTCGCGTGGACGTCGGGTCATTTTCCGGCGGACACTACGTGAAGCTCCCAGCGACGGAGAGGGACTCGTTCCTTCAGCACGCCGGGTTTGTCGCCGGGGAGGTCCAGTCAGCGAACCTTCCCAAGCGCCCTGTCCCCAAGCGCGCTGAAGAGGACGAGGACGACGGGCTGGGCCATCTTCGCGGGAAGTGGCTCCCCGTCCACACCCCAGGCTTCTGGTGCCTTGCGGCGCCAGAAATCCGCTACCACAAGGGCGGCGTCGTGGTCGAAGACGCCAACCTTTTGGGCCGGTACGAGGACCGGCTCAAGTCGATCCAGAAGGCGGTGACGGTCGGGGCCAGGCGCGAGGCCGGGGCAGGTGAAGGTGAGGGGGCCTCCTTGGAGGTCGTGGTGGGGTTGCAGCCGGCGGTGCTCACCGGAAAGGCGGTGACGCATCTCCTTGGTGCTTACCCGTCCAGCGGTGAGCTGAGGAGACTTCTCCTCAAGGTCAAAGTGAGGACCTACGTGACGGTCCAGCTCGACCACTGTCCGCCGGTCGACACGGAATTCGCCGACTTCAGTGAGAAGCTGCGGCCCTGTGAGCCAGTCACCACCACCGGCGTGTGCTCAGCCGCCACCAGAGCCGAGATCATGGCCCTCGGCGACCCTCCACGCTTCCTTCGCCAGGGACACAAGCTGCGGCCCGGACAGCTGCACGCCGTGCGCTGGATGGTGATGAGAGAGCGGGCGCTCCACTTCTTCGCAGAAGAAGAGATCGAGGAGGAGGTCGTCCCAAGCCTTCACATGCGTGTCGTTGGAAGGGCGGTCATTGACAAGGCATTCCCGTTTTGCGCCAAGGGTGGTGTTGTAGCACACGAGGTGGGCTACGGCAAGACTGTCACGATGCTGGCTATCATCGACCACCAGCATGAGGTCGACAGCGACTGCGAGGCGACGATCGAGATGCAGGAGCTTTAGAAGAGCACTACATCCGATCCGCTTTCGGAGCTGCTGCCCGAGGTGTTCCAGCATGCCGGCACACGGCAGCGCAGCGCGTTTACGACGCTCCGCGCTACGCTGATCATTGTGCCGGCGCACATCACGAAGCAGTGGCAGTCAGAAGCCCTCAAGTTCCTCGGCCCCAACTACAAGGTCCTGATCTTCGACTCCTTCGCGGACGTGTCCAAAGCCACGCTCCAACGGGTCACAGAAGCCGATATCATAATTATCAGCTCTGCTGCTTTCAGCGACGCCTCTTACAGAAAGCAGCTGTGCACTCTTTCCGACCAGGTCGATATCACCGAAGTTGGACACGCGTCGCTCACCGGCAGGCAGCTCGAGTACCACTACCAGAGCGTCGTCAGCAACAGTCGGGCCATCAGCGAGTATTACTGGTCGCTGGGCATCAACACTCCCATCCCTGATGGCGAGAAGCAGGTCAACGAGATCCTCATACCAGCGATTCGCAGAAGGGCCCAAGAGCGATTCCAGGACGAAGAAGCCAGGATTGTCCAGCCGAGCTCGCGAAAAGGCAAGAGAAAGCAGCCCCACGATGGTGAAATCGACGACGAGATGGAGGCAGCGTCACAGAAGAAGCCCACCATGAAGGAGACGCAGCCGTCTAGGTGGACCACGACTTGGATCCATAACTTTAGCTTCGCCCGCATCATCTGGGACGAGTTCTCTTACGAGAACGAGTTGGTCGAGCTCTTTGTGAAGCACGCCATCGCCCCGTGCAAATGGCTGCTTTCGGGAACGCCCAAGATGGACAACCTACAGGACATCTGCCGGACCGCCCGAATCTTCGGCGTTCATGTGGCCAGACCCGAGCCCCAGATGCCGCCTGGTCTCCCAGCAGTTTGTGTTGGTCCGCCGACAAACGAATTTACGAAGAGCGAACAGTTCCGAGCCCTCCTGTCGCCAGTCAAGACGGTCGACCTGGCTGTCCATCGCCACCACCAAGCAGAGAGGTTTGTAGCCCAATTTTACCGTGCCAACAACCTCGAGGACGACTGCAGGACTCGTACCGAGGAGATTGTCACGCCAGCGGCCATGACGCGTGGCATAGCAGCCACATATTTCGTCGCAACCAGGGAGCTGCAAGAGGCCAACCATGATTACTCCCTGCTCCCGAGTGATATCCGGACCATGATCGACATGGAGGGGCATGTGAAGGCATCCTCGAAGGGAGACGAGCGGCTGGCGAGAATCTTTCTCCTGTTGTCGGCGTGCGGCGTGGGCCGTAGCAAGTCGCCCGCCGAACTTCATCAAGCGCTGGTGGCTCGAGAGGCGGCGCTTGAGCAGCGACTCAGGCTTCTATTTGACAAGGCTATGTTCATGAGGGAGTGGCTGCAACACTTCGTGCGCGGCGTCGGGGTTGCTGATAGCCCACAAGTGTCCAGCATCAGGAACCATCTAAGCCGTTTGCAAAGCGATTTCGCTGGCGTGGACGAGCTAGTGTTCTCCTGGCCAGACTTCTTCCAGCTAACCGAAGAAGAGCTCACGACTCTCGACAATAGCGACATCCAGTTCCTGTTGAGGGCTGCTTCGCGCCTGTGGAAGAAGTCGAATCCCAACCAAGAAATACCCATGGATGCATTCTTTTCGGAGGATAGTCGCGCGGCGCGATCCCATGGCCCGCTTGGTCGACTTCCTGGAGCCGGGAGACCGGGCGACAACAACGACAACCTCGCCTTGCAGTATGGCCAAGCCCCTCTGGGGTTTGCACCGTCAAGCAATATTGGCAGTGGGCTGCTGTTAGCGTTGATACGAGCAAAACGCAAGCTCCCTGACAGCGGCGTCGGAGACGAGTACTCTGGATGGACCAAAGCCAAGCTTGTGGAGGAGCTGAGAAGCGCCAACGTCGAGGTCGCCGAGACGGCCAAGGTGTCGGCCCTCAAGCGACTCCTGTGGATGCACACCAACGGGTGGCAGGCCATGATCAATTATCGAGATGGCCGAGGCCATGTGCCCACCCACGACCAGTTTCCGCTCGCTTCGGACGAGTCCAGTTTCGCCGACACCATAGACGTCATCAAAGACACCCTGGAGAGAGTCAATGCCACCCGGGAGGACCTCAAGGCCGTGGGCCGCGAAATTCGCTTTGCCAGCAGATTCGCGCAACTCATGGAAGGATACAACTGCCACGATGCCTGCGAGCACTGCGGCCAGCAGCTCGAATCCAACGAGAATAGCTTCCTGATTGTCTCTTGCGGCCATCTCATCTGTTTGGAATGCCGTCAAAAGGTCGACGTCAAGTGTATTGCCGACAACTGCGGCGCGCTCACCTTTGAGAGCCCCATCCTCCGATGCTCCTCTATTTACGCGTACAGCAACGCTCAGAAAGACAGAGTCGGCCAGATTGTCGATTTTATCAACGGTATCAGCTCGGAAGAATACATTGTCGTGTTCGCCCAGTTCAAACCCATGCTCCGAGCTCTCGAACGAGGTTTCACTGCCGCCAACATCTCGTTCACCCATATCTCGGAACTCACTGTCAGCACATCCGGCAGAGCCCAGAACATCCGGAGGGCAGCTGAGCTGCTCGAGAAGTTCAAACAGCGCGCCGGCGGCCGCGTTTGCCTGCTGGATATTGACAGCGAGCTCAGCGCGGGCAGCAACCTTGTCGTCGCGAACCATATAATCTTCGCCACGCCCTACATGCACGAGAACCCAGCCACGCGCGCCCGTGTCATCCGCCAGGCCAAGGCCCGCTGCGTGCGCACCGGACAGCAAAATCTGGTCAAGATCTACCATTTCATGGGCATGAATACCATCGAAGAGCGCGTCCTTCGCCAGCAAGCCGAGACTGATCCCGCCTTCGCGCAGGTCTTCCACGGCTGCCACAGAGAGGTCCCGTGGTGGCTGGACGGTATTCCAGAGGTCGAGCATCGGGTGGTGCAGGACGTTCCAGCCCAAGGCGATGTCATGGATGCCGATGCCGCGGTCGAGAATCAGGGGAACCAAACCGTTCCGGTCGGCGATACCATGGATGTTGATGCTCTAGGCCCAAATCCGTGGGAAGAGATTGGTATAACTAGGGAAGCTTATGATGAGGGGGTGGCTGCGGAAATGAGCAGGGACGAGGGACACGATTATTAACTGGTGTTCGGCCAGCACCTTCCGATCATCCGGGAGGAGTGCAGAGGACCGATTTAGGACCATTGGGTCATTGAGAACAATTATTGGAGGGAAAGGATATGGGCTGTTGATCCGGGAATTTTAATGGGAACCAGAAAGGTTGGGATGGAGACCAAAGGGTCATAATTGGGAGGCTAGGTATATGAAGTTGGGAGATCCAAGGATCGGGTTTGGGACCATTACAGATGCGAGATTCGCAGGTCCATCAGGGTAGAGGAGGAGGTCTACGAGGTTTTTTTGTGTTGTTTTGGTGTCGGACTAGAAGATAGAATCACGCATAAAATGCGCGATGAGGAAGCTTCGGGAGCGTTGGTGAAGCAGGGCTTCTCCTTCCGTTTGAGACAGAGTCTCTTATAGAAATGCAACCGTTGACTTCCACTTAGCCACGTGATATTTACACCGTGGATCATGAACACCAACCATTCCAAGCCACGTGAAGGCCGACATGGTGTAGCGACCCCGTATTGATGATACAACATGTTCCGCCGTGATGCTCAAACCGTCATTCCAGGTGAAGCACAATGTATTATCATTGATAACTGTTGATGCTGAACTGAGATGGACTTCTACCAACAACGCTAAGTCTATGAAGAAGGATATCTGCTCCGTCTGATGCTGTCATTGATCACCACACACTCATCTTTCCCCAATCGCTTCCTACAATCTCGAATCCCTCGCTCTCCTAGGAAGCCTAACGAGGACCGCCCCCTGCTTCGGCAAATCTTCCCCGGCCTTCAGCAAGCCCAGCGAGACCTCCTGGCAATCCTCGATGGGGACACCGTTGGCAAATTGGATAACAAGAAAGTCGATAGCCGTGTTAGCCGGCCCAAGCGCCACCATGGGCGAATGCCACGTTCCAGCGGCGTAAGTCACCGCCTGTTCACAAGTGGCGACGAAGGCGCGCAGGTGGCGCGTATCGGGGAGTCCCCTGCCGGGAAGGGGACGGCCACCCTGGGGCGCGGTAGCAGGCACAGGGAAGCCTCGGTCGGCCGGCGAGGGCGGGAGACTTGGGGCGACGATGACGAGATACCGCTGGTCCGGGTTGGTCGTCAGAGGCGTAAAGGTTTGGCTGGTATACGGGTGGCGCTCGAGGATGCGGACGGGGAAGATGTCGCCCCCGGCATCGGCCGGCCGGAGCAGGGTCCGAGCGGCGCAGACGAACATGTTGGCAACGGCCACGCCGGGACGTCTGCTGGGCGCCTGGCTGGTCAGGTCCACCAGGCGTGTGATGTGCTGGTACTTGATGGCGGAGCCCTGGTTCGCCACGATACCATCGTAGGGGAGCGCCTCTTTGTTGGCGGCGGCGACGGATGGGTGGAGCTGGGGTCGGGGGTTATCGACCACGTCACCGAACGGCGCAAAGGCCTCGCGGGTAAGGGGTACGGCGTCCACCACGAGGCTCCGCCCTTCGAGTTGGATGGCTAGCGGCTGTGCCATGGCGCCCGTGTCAGCCGTCTCCGGGATGCGATCTCGGCGGGACCGGTTGCCGAGATCGTCCGGCGCCGCTCGCATCAGATCCCCGGGGGCCGCTCGACCCCGCCATCAACCCCGCCATCGCGACCGATAAGCCGATAACAGAACATACTCTCCCCGCTCGTCGTCGAGATCACGCAGCCACTTCACGACGGACTGGAAGTAATAACCAGGAATAGGACAATTCCAGAGGGGATAGAAGTAGTCCCGAGAGTCGCCGCCCAACGACAACGTTGATCAATGGGCGGTAGCGAGCCAAAGAACCCGGAATCTGGAAAGCAAAGCCTCCGTGAGAACATATTGGAACATCCGAGCACCTGCGTCGGGAAATAGTCCTGTCCCTTTCGTAACGAACTGCTGTGATACACCGGCCGCGGCCGCGGGGAAGACGCCCGTGACGAGTAATGTGGTCGCCTTTTTGATTGCCCATTCCGATGGAGCCAGACGAGGTCGATGCCGGCACTGCGTTTCGGCGCTGCTCGCCCACCGTCCGGGCCGCCACAGGCGAGCTGAAGCTATTTTTGGGCGACTTGTAAATTGTCCACTGGACCTTCATCAACCCACCAATTCTTATCGAGAGATCCTCGAGGGCAAGTTTTTATCAGAGACAACCATTGCAAAATTGGGCATAATACCTAGGTGGCCGCCAAGACCTCTTTGCCTTTGGCCGCTTATTGCCCTCCACGACTTAGGCTGTCGACAATCAACCGCTGCTGCTCGGCGCTAGGACCAAGCAAGCTCTTTTGCCTCGGACTTGGGCTTGGGGGGTCCAGAGCCTTCTGCTTTCCCAGCCGCGTCCTCGCCCGGCGCCCTCGCCCGAAAACACACGGAAACGATGCGCGCCAAGCGGGGATTTGTTTGGATGTTTCGTTGAAGAGGGCGGCAGCGAGACGCGGCTCCGGTTCGTCCCAAGTTTTTTTTCTCTGCCTGTTCCCCTGGCGGCGCGGTAACTGATTGCATCACGACAGGAAGCGGGCAGCGAGAGCGGTGTTGATCGAAGCACTCCAATCAGGCAAAATGCAGCCCACGCTGTGTACCTTTCGATGTCAGACCCAAAGACTGCCGCTCTCATGCAGCCACGATTTTCGTCGTTATAGCACTAAATAAGTCAAGTCAGCTGAGAATCCCTAAGAATGCAACAGCAGATATGACAGATGGAGAATTTGGAAAGATAGATCTCGGCGCACGGCGTACCTGGCTCGAAACTTCCGCCCCGCCGAGCGAAAGCATTACGGCCATGGCTAACAGAACGCGGGTTTCTTTCCCAAGGTCGTGGGATGTAGACTTTAATATCGTTCACTGGAGACGCGAGCTAATCGGGTTATTTATCCCCCTACCCACCCCGACGATCCCGCCTCGCCGCGTCTTACATGCCTTCTCCGGCTAGGTAGAGCTCGACCGCTCTCCCTACTTTCTACCCCTGTTGGCAGGCGAGGCGACCTGTTCATCCCCCCACCCATACCCGATCTCACGAGACGGGGGTGGGAGTTGTCATGGAAATCAAGCCTACGGGGAGATACGGTCATTTTCCCGTAGCTCAGTTATCTACCCAGCTGGGCAGGGAGGGTATGCGCATTCTTGGTTGCTGGAACCGCTTCGCGTACAGGCTGAATGGCACACCAATATGGACACATACCTCGCAATATGGCTCTTTGGCCCTCGACCAGTCCATCACCAGGTATCTGGCTCTGGAATCCGCATCTTCCGCCCTACCCCTGAGATGATATGACGATGGATCCCTGCTGACCAACTGTATACTTGCTTCGGTGGGAGAGGGATGGGTGGTGAATCGTCCCGCTTCTCGATGGTTCCTGATCCCGTTTTCCCGGACCTGGGTTGAGTACCTAGCTTGAAATTACTGCCAGTACATAATGACGAAGGCCGGCTCCGTCTCGTCTCAGCCCAGTTGACCACCCCCCATTGATTGTCCTAGTCGTGTGTCTCGACGATACGAACCAAAATGGAGGCGGGCTTCCGATGGCTCTGGGTGCTGCTGGCACTCTTTGCTCTGCGTGCCAGCGCCGACTGCACGAGTTATGGCGTGGATTACTCCAACGGAGGGAAATACAACATTGACTCGTCTTCCAACCAATACTTTAGTTTCATCACCGTCTTTCAAGGTAACTATCCAACATATATATATGGCCCAAAGGGAAGGACTCTGCTAACTCGTGCACAGGCTGCACACAGGAAACCATTAACCCCGTCCTGGTCGGCCCAGATGGTAGTGAATATGCTTGCTCGGCCATCAGAACCACGCCGGCAGGGCAGCAGGTGACGTCGACATGGTGGGTAACTCTGGATTTGCCCTGATCCGGTCTCGCTCTGACTTGGACTCTAGCGGTATCCCATTCTCTGTAATGCGGTCTGGTACCTGGAAGATCATTGTCTCCGGCGACCAGCTCTCCGTCCAGCGCACCATTACCCTCACCGTCGGCGTGCCCAACACAGTCTGGGTTACTGTAAGCACCTTGTGCCCCCTCTTCAGCTAGACGTATTCTAACCTATGACCTACAAGGCCACCCCGACGGTTGTTATTGGTGTCACCGTTACCGCCAGAGGCTCCAGTATTTGGCGCACCCCCCCTGACTTGACACATGGATGCTAACTTCTCTCCAGCCGCGGTGCGGACGCAGTCGCAGACGCAGACACTCATCCTCGTCCCCCAGACGGTGACGGCGGTCTGCAACGGCGCGACAAGGACGGTCACGAACTACCCACAAGGTCCCACCGTCACAGTCAGCTCGACAGTCCTCAGGACTGTGACTGACGGGCAGGTTACAAGCACCCTGGCAACCACGGTCACTGCCCAGGCCTCCTGCCACTACCCGAACAGTGGGTCCTCTTCCACAGTTAATGATGGGAATCCCACCCCCTCGGCCTACCCAACCGGCTTCTGCATCGGCGACTCTTGCCAAACGTTTGGAGCCGGCAAAGGCAAAGGCAAGGGGAGAGCTTTTGGTGCCCAGGATTCTAATCCGACCGCTGCAGAGAAGCGAGACGTTGCCGCCACAGCCGCCGCCGGTGCCGTCGCCGCCGTCACGTCGACCTACACCGAGACCACTTACACCGTCACCAGCACGATCCAGACCACGATCCCCGGCAAGACGACCACCGAAGTTGGTAAGCATTCTGGCCGTCCTTGATAAATTATTTCCGCCGCTAACACATAGTATAGTTCTCAAGACCGTCACGGCGACCATGTACGTCTACACCAGATTCATGCTACTCGTCCCCCTCTGGCGGAGAACGACCACTAACACCATGTCACAGCACCCCCGCCCCATCAACCGTCTGCGCAGGTGGCGGCGGCGGCCCCGGAGTCACGGTCACAGTCATCCGCGGCGGCCAAGGGACCGTCACGCAGACCGACTTCATCTACCGGACCACTCACCTGTCTGGAACCGTATGGATCGGGTATGTCTCTTTTGCCTCCTACCGCTTTGCAAGAAGCTCCCTACTGAAAAACACTCTAGTCGAACTGCCTCGACGACTATCACGAACGCCGCCAGCGCCACGGCATGCTGGAGAGCCGGCGGTTGGTTTGGCTAAGACGTGGCGGCTCGGCCGCGGCAAGAGTAGGGGGGTCGTGCAGAGGCTGGGGGGCGAGGTTGGGCTTGGCTTTCCCTGGTATCGTGGATCCTCTGGCATTGGGGTTTCTGGGTAGGGTAAAGGCTCGAGTCCCAAATGAAACATGGTAGAAAGTAGAGTTTTTAGGTTTCTGGTAACATTCTTGGTCAGTTGGCCACTTGGGAGTAGCTGTGGTGTTAATACCATTTCTGATGAAGATGCTCCGAGATGTTATCTGGGTATGCGTGCTATGAAGAATTGTCTCCGAGATACAGTCAGTCTATAGACGAAGACTGACATTGCGATATAGAGCCTCGTCGTCCGTCCTCTTTTCTCCCATTGACTCGGTTTTCCAAGCTCAGACCTCCGTGAGTCAACTAATACATGGTGCGTGGGAGATCAAATGTGCGGAGATGTCATGCTTGCTGAAATCATATACCTATGGTTGAGGAAGTATATCGTATTGCTAAACTCCAGTATTTCCAATTAATACCCCTTTTCAATCATGATCGTCGTTTCCATTGATGCCTGCGGAACGGTTTCTCCCCAACGCCGCTTCAAATGCTGCCGTTCCCATGCTACTCTGCATCATCATCATCGCCTTCTAGCCAAATCTCATGCCCATTGCCTTCCCGCACAAAGAAACTGGCAACAACGCCGCAGATCGACACACCGCTCAGACCCCACCAAACGGCACCAACGACTCCCCTCGCCAGACCGAGGCCGTAGAGAAACCCACATAGCATCGGGCCTAATGTCCTCGCAAAACTGCTTACGCTTTGCCCTATCCCATGTACTGTCCCCAACACACTCGGATGCGGCGTGCAGTTGTTGACAAGAATTGTCTGGGCGGGAAGTGAGAACGTCCGGCCGATGACCTGAACCGTGAGGACGCCGGCGATAGCTACCCATACAACCAACCCGCTCTTCGGGCTTGGCGGCGCCTCCGAGCTCGGAACGAGGCTGAGGAACGGGATCAGGAAGTAGGTAAACGGGAAGCACGTGAGAAATATGCGCCAGCTTCGGACCGTTCCGAGCCGGGCTGAAAGCCACGGGTAGATGCCCAGCTGAAGGCTGATCCCCAAGACGCCAAGTATTGCCATGGCCATGCCGACTTCTCGCGGTTGGAGACCCAGCCCACCTGTGAAGATAAACGGCAGGTGTTGAGGGAGGGCACTCGGCGACTCTGCCCCTTTTACTGGGTCGTATACAGGGGTCGAGAGAAAGACAAACCAGAGGGAGTTGAAGGTGCCAACATGGAAGGCCAGAATGAAGTTTGCGAGGAAAGTGAAGACGACATTTGGCGTGAATATGCGTCGGAAGGGAAGACGCTGGGTATACCTTCGACGCGGTGCCTTGGGTTTTCCCGCCGAGTCGGCAGTTGAATAACGAGGGGAGCGTCCACTGCCATCAATCGGTGACATCTCGACATTCGGGTCATTCTCCTGGGCCGCCAATCTTGTGTAGGCAGTGTGTGACCCAGAGCCAGAGACCAAAGCCCAAACCTTCCGGCCTATCTCGCGCCCTCTATCGCGAGCCTCCAGTCTCGAGTCCAGTGTCTACGACAGATCAGTTAGCAAAGTGTGCGTTCACGGGTAGGTTCCGGGGCCGCCGTCAGGGGCTCGTTCAGGGGGTGTGCGGGTACATGAGGAGACTTGCCTCGTCCAGAAACAACCATATCGACATCAAGGCGGAAAAGAGGAAAAAGGCCGACAGAATATTTGGGGTAGCATAAGGATACCGCCGGAAGAACTCGACTTGGCCAAATAGTGATGGATAGCTCCCTGCTGGATCAGAGAGTATTCCGCCAAGAACAGGACCAATGATGACGCCGATGTTGAAAGTCATCGGAAGCAACAGGAAAGCCCTGGATTGGTATTTCTTCTCCCTTACGATCTCACTTATCCTTGGGTTATGTTAGCACAACCGACAAAGTGGGACTCGGGCAAGACTGCTCCTACATGGTCCGAAGGACGCCAACGTTGCCATTGGTGATACCGCCTAGCGATCTGAAGAACAACGCCTGCCAGAACGTCGTGGAGAAGGCAAACCCCAAGCAGGAAAGCACTAGGGGATGTTAGCCATAGGACCCATCAAAGGACACAGAAATATTGACATACTAGTTCCGCCCAGCCCAATGAGCAGGACCGTCTTGCGACCAAACCGGCTGGAATCAGCAATTCGGCCCCACATCATGGCTGTTAGGAACTGGGCAGCGGTGAAACTGGCACTACAAGATAGTCATCAGTTTCGGGGTCAAGACCGCACAGCTCTGCAGTGACTCCTTACTGTAAAATACCAGCCTGGCTGGAAATCACAGAGTCTGGCAGTTCTGGGCTGAACCATTTTAACATGTAAAACATGTAGGACTGCCGAGGGTTAGCCAACGAGTATCAAGTGTTAGATCATCTCTCAGGAGCAAATACCTGCAAAGACGTCTGTACCAGGGGCTCGCTCAACCTAGCCAGAGTGAGCACGATCAACTGGTCCTTCCGCGGTAGATCCCGCCAGGAAACGGCTCTAGCATCATCCCGGCGCTCCGCTGTGGGGGACCGTTGGGTCTGGAGTCGCTGTGTCATGCCCGCGGTTCCCGGTGCTGGTCCGCTTGTTTGTTCTCGGATGGCAGTCGATGAATCTGGGTCTGGCTGGCAAGCGGGCTCTACCCGGGCCTCTCCGGATCTCCGGTGGGCGGAGAGCAATGAAGACTTCTCCGCATCGCTGTCCGAGTCTGCTTCATGGATTCCATCCCCATGGTGGTTATCACAAGGGTCGTCTCTCATGGATGCGCAAAAAGAATGTTACGGCCGCTTTCCGGCTTACGTTCCGTCGTGGCAAGGAAACAAAAGTGATAAATGGAACACAAGAACGAGGTAAGTTGGAACAACTGGACAGAAAGCGAAAGTCCGGGGTCGGCCAATGCCCCCGGTTTGACCTGGGTCTGCATCATAGACCTCCAGCCTATCGCCGCATTTTCATCGCCGGGGAAGAGCCGCAGGCGTTGTCCGCATCCGACACCGCCTCCGTCGCGACCTCCTGCAGTGCGTGCATCCGGCTCTCTAGCAGGCACATCCGGTGCCGACTCGCCGACCTTTTGGTGGGGCAAAGCGATGGCGACTTCGGCTGCGGGCTTCGTAACTGGGTGCCTCGGTCCCGCAGCGGCCGAGTTCAACATAGCGTCGATATCTAGAGAAGATGCCAAGAACTCAGCGTAAAACTTGCAGACAAATCGAGAACTGAATGAAAGCGAACCCGGAGTCGGGAGCCAGCCGGGGCTCTATCCCGATGCCCGTCAATTTCGAAACAAGGCCGGATGCGGGGTGTGAAGGCACGATGGAAAAACTGGACGGAACACGGCAAATGATGATTCGGCAGCCGGGAGGATGATGCATGAGTGGAGGCAGTGGAAGCAGAACAACTCCCGCCCGGCGTCCGGGCCAGCAGCCGCGTCAAGCCGCGCACGATGGCACGGTGAAGGGCAAGTGCCGGACTTCGATTTTTCCTCAGAGCCCCACCCAAAGGTACCTTCAGGGCGTTAAGGTTAAACCCCCGTTACAGACATAAATCGACACCGCCGCCCCGCGAGTCGTTCTGGAAACACTGTTACTTCTGGAGACACTGTTACGCATCGTATTTCGGTGTCATTACAGGCCTCACGATCCGCACGCAGTTTCCAATAACTGAACTTTCGCGCCGAACCCTGGGTCCTGAGGAATGGTTTCTGAATTGTTTCTGACTCGGTTGGACGACGCTACTCGATTCAGGATTTTTTGCACTTAAGATTCTCGAGATAAAAGGGTCGTCGAGTCCACATCTGGATCGGTATTGTTGGACTGAACAACGGGAATCCGTCCATCGGCTGTCAGCAAATGACTTCTCCAACCCTCTCTCGACCCTGCCTTGATTGATATCCTGAAGGTTCTCGGCCGCATCAGAGTAGCAGGTGCTGTCAATGCCGACATTGTCCTGTTCGACGCTCGCGCTCGAACGCCCCATCCGCTTCACCCTTCACCTGAGAGTCTGGTCATCACGATCCTGGGGAAGACTAGGAGGCAAAAAATGGCTCTAGGCACCGAAGATGCACTTTCTGGACGCCGAGGGCGACAGCACACAGCGCAGGGAGGCCTTGGGCATGTCCGCATCTAGGTGGCTGAGTATCTCTCCGACCCATCGGCCAAGCGTGCCTGGATCACGTTCGTACAGGCATCCTACCAAGGTATGTGATGATGCCACATACTCACGTGTACTGACAGAACTTTGGCCGAGCACAAGTGGCAGTTTCCAGCCTCCCACGGAGAAAAAATACCGCTCGATGTCCCTCGGTAAATATCTGTACCGTCATGCAGTCAACAAACCTCCCAGTGTCACAGCCCAGCGCCCACGCCCACATTTCGAACCAGTTTTTGTTTGCCTCTGTAATGGGTTGTTTACTCCACGGCAACTGCGGCGTCGTGTTACCATCGTTCGACTGGCAAACGCCCGGCCGAAAGGATCAACGAAGGCCGGCAGCCTGGGCTTACTTCGGAGCATTCTCGCAACTCTCGGACATATCTCCACCCGTTGGCATCCGTCGACAGCAGATGCTTGTCCAGGCTGAGAAGAATGAGGTTCTTTTTTGCCGCTACTGGGCGGCGAAAGCTACCGTGACACGATCAGCTTGGTCCTTGGGCCCACGACGGCATCTTCCGGCCGCCCCCAACAAATTCTGGAAGCTCGTTCTACGATGTCCTGTGAGCACACACACAATACACAACGCTTCTGGAATCAAGCGTCGAATCCTGGTCGGGTCCATAAACACTGTGACTTGCAGTCATAGAAACCAAGGTATGCCCTGCTCCCTAGCCCGGTCAGCGTTGCCCGCTTTCATACCCGGCTTCCAGAGCATCACAAGCAGCCACGATTTCTGTTGCATCCCTCCCCAGATCCGCTGTTGAAACTGCAGACTTCTTGGGCGCGCACAATGACTCTGCTCTAGAACCAGGCGTCGCGGTAGCTGTACGGCATCATGGCGGCAACTCGGCTCTGGGGATGTATGCCACCCCACGCAGATGCTCCCGGACCAGGACCAAATCACTCACTTCCCCGGCACAAGACCCGAAACCTAGCGTCCTCGTCGGGAGCTGTGGCCAAAAAAACAGCTCTCCGGTACCCCGACAGTGATACTGTGGCTGTGTCTCGACGTGGCCTTTGCCTCATACGCGTCGTAGAATCATCCCGGCACATCTCTAAGGTTCTCCAAGAGAGTTTCGACTCTTGACACCTATACACACTTTAGATATCGCTCGGGAACTCCGAGGAGGCGGTGGTAAGTATGCCCGGTGCTCCCACTTCTTCTGCCGACTTTTCACCTGTGGGTAGTCGCCGATTTGTGCGGCGGATCCGGCAGCCACCATGTTGTGACCTAGATGCCAGCTGGGGACACCCTGTGGACATCGGCGAGGTGGAGATGGCTGCCAAGAAAAAGGTATCGCTCCACTCGACGCAAGCTCACCCGTTCAGATCGGAGGTTTTAAAATTCCATGACGCTATTATTGCCGCATAGTGGAGCATCTGGGGGTTTCTACCGAAGTCTTATGTGGCAGTTTCACGATCTAGAGTAGCAAGCCCCCACATTATGGCTCTGCGAGCGGACTTTTCCAGCGACCATGCCCGTGTCTGCCAAGGGGTTCTACCAAGTTGGCGATGTGTCGTCACAGTGCACTTGTAAGAATAATGTCTTGACCATTTTCTTGGTGGTCTATCCTATCAGTCCAACTCTGGGTCAAGCGTCTTTGGCAACTGCTTTTCACCCTGTTGGCTACATAGCGGCCATTGAATCCATCAGCCCGCCAAGGGGAACCTTGACGGGCGCGCTTTAGAGTTTCAGTCTCCATATATGGAGACTCGGGGCCACAAAAAGGGTCCCATCCCTTTCCCCCAGTGCGCGCTTTACCCACATATCGCAAGCTCCCGCACGCACAGTGCAAGTGATGCTCCATCTTTCAGGGCTCACGCTAGCAAATTTTAGCGGGCAGCCACCCAAATGTCCTGCTCTTTCGGGGCATAACCTCCTAGGTAGGGTAGAGCTCTGCATATCCGTGCGAATAATTCCTCCGGGTCGCGCACCGGACGGTGGGGCGCTTTGGCCCGAGCCTCCCGCGTCGGGTGGTGAGGTGTTCTTCTCTCTGGTTCGAATTTGCCTCGTATCCAGGCATGGAGGTAATCTGCGGTCGACGCCCAGAGGGGGGGGGGATCACTCGGGCTCGAGGGTTTTCTAAGACTGGAGGCGGCGAACGTTCGGAGGTGGCGGAGGTTCACATCGGAGGCGGCGGCGGCGGCTGGTAATTCGGAGACCCACTCGATGGCGGTGTTGGGTACACTCGCCAATTCTGCAGTTGTGTATACTCCCATGTGGTGTGCGGGACGCTCTGTTGAGAAAAGCCCTGCTCTGTGGATGGTGTTCAGTATGAGGCAGCCTCGAGTTGGCTTTCGTTGTGATAGAACATCTGCTTACCGGTGTCAACCTCTTGGTAGTCAACCCTCTCATCCGCGTAAGGGGCATTTACCTGGGGTACAACCCCACTGCCCATCATCGAAGTTGGGACACTTGTGGGAATGATATACCTCGTGGCGTAGTCGTCGGCGTAGCCAGGCGAGGAATCAGGGCTCGATGCCACGGGAAATGCCGAGACCCGATCTACTTGGGCCCAGTTCTCACAGGAACCGGGAGTTGGAATCGGGAACGGCGTCGTGTATCCTGGCGGTGGTGTGCCGACGTCGTTCGAGCCTTGCCCCAGTGATGATTCGCAGCCAGCAAGGAGAGACGCGGTGGGGGATGCCCCTTCGACAGCGTAAGCTAGACGCACCCGTGTCAGCTTGATGAGAAGCCAAAATGACTTGGTAAAGCTTGTTGTATTCGTACCTGGTGTAGGATAGGGGGAATCCGATATGCCACAATGGTCTTGTGACCCTCTTAACCGCAGCTTCATCATTCTGTTCTCCATCTGGAGATCCTGATTCTGTCTCTGGAGATACTGGTTCTGTCTCTGCAGATCCTGATTCAGCTTTCTGAGGCGTTCGACCTCCTGCAAATTCCCATCTCGTCTGAGCTGGTCGACCTCTTGCTGCAAGCTCGCGATGTGTTGCTTCGTCCGAAACCGAATGGCACGCTGCGCCTCGCGATCGTTCTGCCTCTTCCTCTCCAGCTGTGCGCTCGTAAGGTTCTTGACACTTCTACCCCCTGTGACATGTGGATTAGCGGCCATAGGCTTCCTAGGGGGGTCAGGTTGCGTACCCTTTCGCTTGGGAACCTTGGTAGGTTCCTCGGAGGGGGGACTTCCCTCGCCAGGAGTAGCAGACATGAGCGTATAAACTAGGATGATCAATGTTCAGCCAGAGAACAGGCTGAGGAACATTATGGATCACTGCCGAGCGCCCGACGCGATCAAGGGGAGACTCATGTTATAAAGTTGACAGCTTGGGGACGGGAAGAAAGGAAGATGTGGGCTGTGGATGCCCCTTCCCCACTGCAGGGCTGTCCTTCACAGACACACACTCAGCTCGAGGAGGCTCCATTATTTCTAGCCTGGAGATCCAGAACAGCGAAGGCCGGGCCAGGGGCCTCAAAAGGGAGGGGTGGTCCCTGGACGAGGCAAGCGTTGTTCTCCGCAGCCGGCCACACCCAACCTAGTACGTCTTGGCATCTGTTCGGGAAGCTTTCCTTCGGTGCAATCGCGGCAAACCCAAGCATATGCTGCTTCTTCTCCAGTTTTGACCGATCTTTGACCCTTATGCTGAGGACACTGGAGACAGTTGCCGCGAGAACCATCAGGTTTGATTCTTGGGCGGCTGGGCGTCATCCGCACAGGCGAGTCCTCTCGCGGATAGGTACCCAGGGATGATGTTCAAATTAAAGTTGGCGCTAGCTAGCAGCACAGATACAGCTGGGTAACTCCGTACCACGATCGCCTCTCGAAAGGAGCCTGCCGCCCACAAGCAGTCCGTGCTGCAGATCCCGATGTAGCTTCCGAGCAAGGCACTCCGTACCTTCTTGCTCCGAGGGGCCCCGGAGTGGCGTGCTAAGACAGGCCCGACCCCTCGTGCGCGCGCATGCGAATCTTCAGAACACCACACAAAACAACCACGCAAAAGAGGCGGTTCCCATGCAAGGGTTGCGTGGCCTGCGGCCTCCTTCCCGCCTCTCTTGAGGAGTCTGGCACGGTATGTGGCTTACCAAAGCAAAGCTTGTGGTGCCGAGAATTTTTTTGCTGGGCTTGCCAGGAGGGGAAAAGAAATCCACCGACCAACAGCTGCACGAAACGCTGCCGAACACAATCGAAGAAGCGGGTTGAAGCTGTCGTGATCGATTGGTCCGTCATGTCTCAGGTTGCCAATTGGCGCATCGTTCAGCTGATGCATGTCGACGGGATCGCGGCCGAGTTGTCGAGACAGGAGACCCAGAAATCTGCCCAAACCGAAATCTGAAGAGCCTGCATTAGACCGTTGCGACGCTTGATGATGGCATCCAATCCATCACCATGGCTGGCCGCTCGGAGGTAATGTCCAAGCGGGGGGGACCCAGCTAACTGGGTCGGCTCGGTCGACCTGCGTTGCCTGCCGGCGTCAAGAGGATGACAGTCACGTGTTCTGCATTTACTCCGGCGCTAGCACTGCCGTCTTGTGTTCCGTCACTGGCTGCGTCCGATCGTGCTTGATCATGAAGGTCTAGCGTGCCGCCGGCTCACGGTGCGGCGAAGTATGTATGCTGAGGTGCGTCACAGACAAAATGCAACATTGCGATAGTTAGATTGTCCCTGCAGAACGCCTCATTCGTCCAGTGTCCCCGCAGCTCCGACCAGATCGTCCAATCCGCCCACCTGTGTCGGTCCCTCGACTCCCGCCGGGGGCATGGCCCATGCAGGAAGGGGGCTCACATAGCTCCAGGCCCCACCGGCATCCTCATAGCGAAGACTGTGAAGCCACAGCGAGAGCTCTTGTTGTCCGGGATCCGTGTAAAGCGGTGTATTGCACACCTCACACAACTCCCCCGACATCTTCTCGGCTTTCTTCTTGTGATATTCGTCCACCACCTCATCATAGTACGCCACCGCATCCGCCACCTCCTCCTTTCCCATCCGTGAAAGACGGCTGATAACGTCTTCGTCGCTGTTCAATATCGCGTCTGCGTCGTTGACGCCGAGGTCGAAGCCCCAGACCTTTTGGTTGGCATATATCGGGTCGTTTTGGATAGGATGGCCTAGAAACTGCAAGTGGACGCGCAGTTGGTGGGTCCTCCCCGTCACTGGCAAGCAGCGGACGATCGAATACCCTTCCCGTGTTCTTGCTTGTTCCTCACGCACGTTGGACCCATTTCCTTGCTTTTTCTCGTCGGACTCCCCAGTGGGAGGGTAGTATGCAAGCCGTTTGAAAACTGTCCTCGCAGACTTGCCATTCGCCCGAACGCGGTTCAGACCAAGCTTGGGCGAGATCAGGAGGATCGGCTGGTCGCAGACCACTTCGCCATCAGGAAACTTGCCTATAACCCGAGCAAGATACTCTTTTCGTACTGTGCGAGCAAAAATCTCCCGGCCCATCCGCTCCGCTGCTGGCGCGTTCTTGGCGATGAACATGATGCCGCTGGTCAACCGGTCCAACCTGTTGCATGGTCGAGGAAGGAATCCCAATCCTCTCTCGGCTTTCAAGATTTCTACAATGCAGTTGTAGTTATAGCGACCGGCTGGGTGAACAGGGATTCCCGATGGCTTGTTGATGACAATCATATCGTCGTCCTCGTGTATGACACCGATAGGCTCGGCCGACACGGGTGGCTCGTGGCGGTGCGTTGTGTGGGAGACAAGGTCGCCGTTTCTGAGGACATAGTCAGGCCCGACAGTCTTCCCGTTGACCACAACCTGACCCGATTCCATACACGCGCGGTAGTATTCCAACGGCCTGTCCCGAAATTCGCTCTCAAAGACGTCGAGCAGCTTGCGACCCCGCCAACGCTCCTTGCACCAAGTCTCGTACGTAAAGAAGTATGGGGCAACGCGTCGAAGGCCGTCTTCCAGGTAGTAAGGCCGTGGCCAGGGATCACATGGTGTGATAAGTGCGCTTGTGCCGTCTGTCGGTGCGTTGGTCGCCGGAACTCGAGCATCGAGGGTTGGAATTGTTGAACGCGGATTCTCAGGAGCCTCGAGGGCGGAGGCTGAAGCGACCATGTTTACCAGGCGGCGCGCCAGTCGCGCTAGAGGCTGGATAGATACAGCCAGCGTAATCGCAAGAACAGATGCAAATGCCGGGCTCGGAGAGAGCAAGGTGGGTTGCCCAGAATGACTTTGCGTGGAGTTGTTTGCGCCAGAAAACCGCGTTTGGCTCTGCAAGGGCGGTGAAGGGCGGCAGATACCGGCCTGCACTCGCGTTTTCAGGGAAGACCTAGCTCTTTGGCCAGACCTAAGACTCGTTTTGGGTGTTCGAAACCTGTCTCAATGCTTAACGGTTTTTGTCTTTGTGTGTTCGGTGCTACTTCTCGGGTTTAGCATCCGCGCTGTCACAAAGGTACTCGGAGGACATCGGCTCAGGTGGGGACAGTGGCAGAACTCCGAGGTGCAAAGGCGGTCAGGCCTCGGTAAACCGCGGCAGCAACCACCGACCCTCCGTGCCGAGGTTGCTATAATTGACGGGGAAGGTGCACGTCGAGGTTGGAACCACAGCATCAACAAACTCGCCCGTATTGACCCTGGGAGTAGGTGGGAACCTCACAATGGCCAGTAAAAAAGACCTGAAGAATCGGTCCAGAGAGGATTATGCATACATCCTGGAATACAGGACTCGATGGTAGGACCCACCGACGCGCAACGCAGCTCCCTGGACTGAAACCACCTCAGGAGCGACAACGACATGTACGATCATATGAACAATTCCATCTACAACTTTCTCTATGACTCGGTTATAAACGACTATCTGATGAAGCATTGCGGCCTCCAGCCTCCAACTTCTCCGCAGTACGGCATGGTTGTCCACTCCCACAACGACTATTTTGCCTCTATCTCGTTCCCCGCCTGCGCCGAGCTGGCACTGCGAGTCAACAAGATCGGAAACTCCAGCGTCACATACGAAATCGCCTTGTTTGAGAAGGGTGTCGAGGGTGTGAGATCGGTAGGCGAATTTGTGCAGGTGTTTGTCGACAGGGAGACAGGGCGGCCCAACGCGAGAGGCATGAACCCTTTGCTCCGGGAAGGTCTGGAACGAATACTGGTTAAACCGCCACAGAGCAAGATCTGATCGCAACATCGGGTTTCCGGGTCCTGGCCCTGTTTACTCCGGTGCCGAGAGTGCTGGTATGGGATGACCGTGTGCATGTCACACGGTATACATATAGGTAGGAGGCTTGTCATCGGTGTTGGGAAAACGGGCCTGCCCTTGGGAAGTAGGGGCAGCCTAAGATCAGGCAGTGGAGGCAGGACAAAAGGTTTGTGTTTAGCCTCGATACTAGGAAACAAGGCCATCACCGCGACTATATTCAGATACTTTGGATTCTCGATCAGAGTCACTGATCTGATCTTGCACAACACGCACAGTCAAAAGATTATTCATCCCCTTGATACAGCTTGCCATCTGATAACAGGGAGCTGCTTCGGAGCCTCAGCAGTGTATCTGTAAAGCCCTGGATGATTGCGCGGTCGATATTCTGATGCTATACCAGACCGAAGTTATTCTGTCGTCAGACAGTTTTATACAATCCCCATTTCCCTTGGCATCTGATAGGGGTGCACCCCCCCTCTTGATCCGTACCCATCCCTCCCACAGTCTTCTCATATTTTAAAGCACATATTGAAAGAAAATATTACGGTACACGAAGAAGGGCAGGGTGGCTACAAATAGAAGCATTTTGACAGCCCTATTTATCGAGTTTTGAATCTTGTATCTGCTCCCCCAAAAAGCGTAGTTTATCTTAACGTAGCAGCGTCCATAGTTATTCCATATATCTCATTGCGGGGCCGAAGGCCCAGAAGAGCAAAAGCGTGGTCAAACAGCCCAATCGTATCTGGTCTGGTGGTGGTGAACTGCACTGCTGGCAGTCCAGGCTAAATACAATACAACCCATGAAAGTCTGTTAAGCGCGGTACGTGGCAAGAGTTAAAGTAGGGGGTTTACACCAATTAATTCAGCTGGAAAACGCCAAGGGCTTTCGCAAGGTCACTGGCCTGGCGCTGGGTTCTGCAGAGGTTCCAGCACGGTTAATTGTACCCAAAAGTTACCTTGGCGTTGTTTAGTGCTGAGAAAGTCAAAAATTGACAAGTTTTCATGGGTTGTATTATACAGGATGGCTGTGCGGCCAGTACGTGGGCCAGCAATGCCCCCAACAAAAAAACGATCGACACGATTGTTCTTAACATACAGGTTCTGTTTAGCCAAATCCACCCACTCTATACAGATAAACCTAGTCCTGCAATTCAGCCTCTGTACCTGTTGTTTGTTTATATAGTTCAAGCATCTACCCACGCGGGATAAACGAGCAGTAGGTTTGCTACAAAATTATAGTAATCAGACAACGGAGCGGACTAAATCAAGGACGGCGAGCAGGGTTGGGATATTAGTCCTTAGTCATTAGTCCAATAGTCCGGACTACTGTAGTCCAGTAGTCAGAATCACGGCCGTGACTAGACTACCCGGGCTAGTAGTCCGGACTACCTTAAAAAATATATTTAAATTTCAAATTATTAATTTATTTAATATATATTTTTTTCTGACTTTATTTCTGTAAAATAGGCTTATTAGGTACTTTTTATATAAACCGAAGTTTTTACTAGAATATAATTAGTCTTCCAAAATAGGTTTAAGGCCTATAATACAGCTTATAATTATATATCTAGCTTATAACTTATTATAATATAATTACGTAAATCGTAACTTTAATTAATAACTAGAAATCAACTTGTACAAAAAGTTAGAATTGGGTTAAAATAACAACTTTGGTTTTTAACTACTTTTATTAAATTAACTATAATATTAAAGAATAAAAGTTACTACTTAATAAGTAATAGTATAGTATAATAATACCCAAGTTTACATTAATAATTTTGTGGCCTAATCTTGTAATAATAAGTATTTCAGTGCTTTTTCCGATAAAAGAATGTTTTTTACCTTATTTCCATACTATTTTTAAATGGATTTCAAGGTTAAAGGGTATATTCTACTGCTATATATAGTATCTAAAGGCGACTTTAAGTTAATTACGTAAACTTGATTTTTAATTAACGATTTAAAATCTTATTGTATAAAAACTTGTAATTGGCTTGAAATAAATACGTTGTATTTTAATTGATTTTAATAAGTCCAATAGCTATAATAATAAAAAGTAAAAATACTAACTAGGAAATTACTTTATACTAAATTAGTAAGATACTTTAAATATATTTTTTACTAAGCTAATCTCGTAATATTTCCGTTTTTAGGTATTTTATACTTTAAAAGGTAAGAAAATAAACAAAGCTTATTAACTAGAGAACTTATAATAAGGAAATAAGAAAATAAGGAAATAGGAAAATGAGAGAATAAAAAAATAAGAAAAAAAGAAAATATAGGGTTAAGGAAAAGTAATAAATTTTATTCTTCATCCTCTTCCTCCTTTTCCACTATACTATTTTAGAAATTATCCACCAGTTACTCTAAATCCTTCATTTCCCAGCTCTTTAATAAAACCATCTGTTTAACCGTTTGAGATTCCAGCCTATTTTGTTTTTAGTAATAATATTACCACTTATCAAAAATACTTTTTCTACCGGTACTAAAATTACTAGAACTACTAAATATCTTCTAACTATTAGGCCTTATAAGGGATTAAAATCACCTTACCCATCGTCGGGTCCTTCGGACTAATGGGTGGTGAAGCCGTAGGCTACGAGCCAGCTGTAGGATAGATAATAGATTAATTATGGAAGTTCAGCTACGCGCAACGGCAGCACAGCTAAACAGCTATATAAGCCGTATAACGGTATATACGTAAATTACTACGCAACCCACGTAATCTGTGCAGATTATCCGTAACAAATACCCCTCCTTTAAAGAAAAAAAGCCATACCCTTACAACTTCCTATAACTATCTTAAAACATTTAACCTATATATTAAAGGGTTAAAAATAGTAACGGGAACGTAGCTATCTAAAACCTAAGAAAAATGAAAGAAGAAAATCCACCTAAAATATCCAAGCCGAAAATCTAAAGCCAATAGGGTCTAGGAACATAACTGGAAAGTCGGGGCCAACGGGGCCATAGAAAAGGTAGGCGGTCAGTTATACCAAAATATAATAAAGGTAATTAATCTATATAGTATAATCGTACGTAAAAATAACATAGTATAATTAATCAGGCTACGTAATATAATCGTTATAACCAAAAATCTAAACGCTTACACGTAAAAAAGGTTACTTATGCGTAATAGGGCTTAATAACGCTATAACTGTAGATTTAAACTACCGGAACATATAAATTGTCGTTATGCATATATAACAAGAAGCGTTAAACTAGCACATAATAGTCACATAGCTCTCATCGTCGTCATCGTCGTAAGTAACAGGTAAATAAGTTACTAAAGCGATAGAAAAAAAGTTAACCCCTAACGCTAAAAAGGGGGTAAAATCTTATCTATCGTATAGCAATTAAAACTACCATAACAAGGTAATCTTTAACCTAGCTAAAGTAAAAATATTTATACCTAAAAAAAGAAAAGAAAAAGAAAAAAACCAAAGGTCAAAGCTTGCGTATATAAGCTTTACGGTATATATCAAATATTAAACCAATAAAAAGCCTAATATCCCGCCAATCCCTTTTTAAAAACAAATTCCACCAAATCAAAACTACGCCTTAAAACGACAATTAAACGTTTAGACTATATCCTTTATCTAAATTATAGCATAATCCTTATACCCGAAGTTATTAAGGTAATAAAGCATAAAAGCTACTTTATAATTAAAAAGAAATATCGTTACGGTAGACTAAACGTTATGCAACTACAAGTAATTAATTGTAAGGCGTTATAGGCGTTCAGCGGGCTACTAATTCTATAAAAAAAAAGCCATTCAAAGGGCAAAAACTTATCCCCTAAAAGCGAGAATAAGCCGAAGTTAGGGGCCAAAAAAGCTAAAGAATTTAGAGCCAAGGGTAATAAACTAGCACCTTCGGATTACTCTAGCAACTCCAAACAATCCAAACACAATTACTAGCGCTTTTAAAGCAAAAACGAGCCAAATTCAAAGGTCAAAGGGTCCGGTAAATCCAGATTAGTTAAACAAAATTACTAATACCTTAGCAACGTAAGTCAATCCGCGTAACAACCTTCTCCTTTAAAAGGAAAAAGGTACCTTATTAGCTTATTCCACATAGCAAAGAAAAGGCCATATAATAAGTATACCTATTATAGTAAGTTACCTGCGTATCATTATCGTTGTAGTTCCATAAGGCCATACTGCCTGAATAATCCGAAAAGGGGTTATTTCCAAAGAATAAAAAAAAAAGAGATAACGCCGTAACGTAAGGAAAAAAAAGCCCAACGATCTAAGCGTAAAAATAATATCCTAGCCAAATTTAATCAAGTGCAACGCTTAGGGTATAATATAATAAAAAGCAAAGTAATTAAAAAGGTTATATAACGGAAATCTTAAAAGTAAAAAAGCGCTATAGGGTAAGCGCTTTAGCCGTTAAAAATATAAGGATAGTCGCCAAGTTAAAATAAAAAGATCCAAAGGCTTACCGGAGTAAAAGGATCTCAATCGTAAAGTATTTCCCTACTTTTTAAGTTTTTAAAAGCAACTTTAAAAGGCAAACGAAAAGAAAGTTAAAATAAGCGCTCGTAAGGGGAAGAAGTCGTTTAGTAACCAAACCGGTTTAAGATTAAATACAACACTAAAGTGTAATAAAAAGCGAGGGGATGTAATAATTGTATGTAATAGTATATTAGCTAAAAGCGGAAAATACTACGCTATAAGATAAAGCTAAGTGCTGGAATAGCGCTAAAAAGCCGCTAAAAAGGTACGCCCAGGGTTGGCAAATTAGTCAGTAGTCATTAATCAGTAGTCACTGACTACAGTAGTTAGTAGTCATTAGTCAAAGCACTGACTAGACTACAGTAATCAGTAGTCAGGGTACTGACTAGACTACAGTAGTTAGTAGTCAGGCCTGTGACTAGACTACAGTAGTTAGTAGTCTGACTACTAACTACTGTAGTCTAACTACTAGTCAAATATAATATATTATTTTTTTCTGCAAAATAATTAAAAGCCTATTAATACTACACATTTAAATCCTTATTTATAATAATAATAATATAAAACATACTAATTTAATATACTGAATAAAGGGTAACAGTATAGCAGTATATTTTTTATTTATTAATAATAATAGTATGAGTAATTATTAAAATTATCGGCTTTTTATAAAAGTTATCGTAATTTATACATATTTTAACTTATATTCAAGCTTTATAAGCCTATTCATAATATTTAATTAATTCTAAAAGTATATACCGCATACTTATAGTACTATATACCCTACCTACAAGCTAGTTATATATTATTATATAACCTGATTTTTTAAAATGGAGTTTAAAATCCATAATTGCGAAAAGTCGCAATTAGAGTCAAATAGCAATATCGATTTCCAATAAGATTTTGAAAGGCCAATAAATCCATTTACCTTGAATAAAAAGAAGTTATAGATAAGTAATAGTATTATATTTTACTTACATTAAAAATCGTTTTACTTTCAGTAGGTTTACTAATAGAAATTACAATTTTTACTATTTTCTACTTTTAATACCCGTTAACGTAATAATTACTAAATATGCTTTAGCCTTATAGTAAAAATGTATGTTATTTACTCTACATATAACTTACTTCAAGCTTTTATATTAATCCTGAATTTTAAGAAATAATTGGAAATCGAAGTATATAAAAAGTTACAATTAGGTCAAAGTAAAAACCCTAATTTCAAATACCCTTTTAAAAATTCACAAAGCGTAATAACTTATAACTAAAAATACTTATAGGTAGGGTACAAATAATATTATTAGTTAGTATTAGAATATTTTACTTTTATTTATAATTGGAGTTATTATTTAGTTATTTAATATTTTTTACTAGTAGTAAACTTTATAAGGTAAGTATTTTCAGCATACTAACTTAAAATTATAAAGTAATAAAATAAATTTAATAAGAAATATAAGTAATAGATAATTAAATTACTAAAGAAATTTACAATTTCTTTTCTTCCTCCTCTACAATTGCGTTATTCTGGAAGTTTTCCTCCAATTCCCTTAAATTTTTAATCTTCCAACTCTTTAATAATACTATTTGTTTAACTGTATCCGGTTCTAATCTATTCCAGTTTTTGGTAATAATATTACCATTTATGGAAAATACTCGTTCTACCGGTGCTAAAGTTACTGGAATTGCTAAATATCTTCTAGCTATTAGGCTTAAAACCGGATATTTGGAAGCGTTTATTTTCCAGTATTCCAAAGGTTGGATCTATCCAAGATATTAATTAGTATTTAAATCCAGTAATAATAATAATAATAATAATAATAATAATAATAATAATAATAATAATAATAATAATAATAATAATAATAATAATAATAATAATAATAATAATA